>VYXH01007898.1:93265-105727 GCA_013397275.1 Burhinus bistriatus
CTGCTTTTCATGAACCCATGCTGACTGGGCCTGATCACCTGGTTGTCTGGCATGTCCCATGTGGTGGCACTCAGGATGATCTACTTCATTACCTTCCCTGGCACTGAGGTCAGACTGACAGGCCTGTAGTTCCCTGGATCTTCCTTCCGGCCCTTCTTGTGGATGGGCGTCACATTTGCCAACCTCCATTCAACTGGGACCTCCCCATTTAGTTTGTTGAGTTACAGCAATACATATCAATGCAATTGGCAAAAGCCAGGTAAAATCCCTGGCCTTGCTGAGCCACCTGCCTTGCCCACAAAAAGCCTGCCCTCTGACCCATGCAGCCACAGGAGGGATCGCTGGTTGCTGGGGGGCAGCCAGCAGGTGCTGGGGGTCACACACAGCCAGCTCATGTGCTGCTGTCATTGCGCAAAGCTCTTCTAAAAGGGAAACAGGCAAGAAGGAGGGGGAACAAAAGGTCAGTTTTCCTGAGCAGTTCTTTGAACAATCAGGAATCACCTTGGTCACCAATTTTATAGCAAATGCAACCAGTGTATGAAGCTAATGTGTTTGTTTAAGACACCGTATGCCTACAGCATGAGAATTATATGCTTTGCACTGGCTAATTTTTGTCATATTTTTTCCTGATGATAGCCTGTTCTATTTGTATTATGCAAAGCGAGTAAGCTTCCACACTAACCATAACCTTCTTGCAACAAAATGGAAGTAGACCGGCATCATTAAATAAGCCTCATTCTCTTTGTATCAACAATGATCTCATGTAACATCAGGGACTGTAACTATGCTGCTAGATGAGTTTCTCCTGTTATATCAGACACCACTGCTTTTCCTATTTGTTCTATGCTGTCTTTCACAGAAGAGAAATTGCTTAATTTTGTCAGTTAATTCTTATGGCAGAAAGCAGTTCAATTTGTTCAGGAAAAACAAGTCAAAATACCTCTGTATTCTGTATTCAGAAATCTACAGAGAGTAAAGGCTATTACTTTTTTAATAATTAATTCTGATGGCCACACATTTCTGAAAGCCAAAATAATATATTCAGGAGACTACAAAAAACAAGACTGAATGTCCCTTGTATTGTCCCTGTCTAGCAGTTTATCAATCTGTGAGCAGTGAATCACTGGTGGGCCATAAATTATGAAATGCTACAACTACAGAACATTATGAAAACACACAAACCTCCCTGTGAATAGGAAAGGAATAAAATCAGGGAAGATGAAAAGTAATGAACATTGAAAGCGTGCCAGCTTATATTTGGTTGAAAATGAACACTACAGTGTAAGCATAGGAAAAAATGGTGTGTGGATTATTTTCAAAATAATTAGACCATCTCAGGTGATTTTTTAAAAGTTTTAGGTGGTTCTTTGATTGATAAAGGCTGTGGAGCACCAGTAGATATCACAGCCTTGATGTGAGCAGCCCAAACACAAAGGCAAAGGGTAACTCTGACCAGGTGCGCTCAGCTGTTTGTTCCATTCAGATCTCGCTGCACCTGCCACAGGGGCTTGATGTTGGGGTGAAAGGCATACATTAAAGGACAGACTGTTAAAGATAGAGCTCCTGAATTTACTTGTTCTCTGTACTGGTCTGCCTTCATTAAGGCATAGTTTATTTCAGCTGGCTGAAATGGCTATTAACAGTCTTCAGCAATACCCACAGAAAGGGATGGAGTGGTTGGGCAAACATACTTTGTACCTGACATATATTATGGAAAAAAACCCCAACATTCACATAATCAAGAGTAAGAGAAGGTTTTGTTCCCTTTTCTCATTTACTTTGTATATTGCTAATAAGATCTTGTCAATAAGAATGTTCAGAGAAAGTTTGTACAATTTTATACCAGTGGTAACAGTTGTCCTTGCTCCCATTCTGAAAGCTTTTAAATTTTTTACAGTGCAAACCACAAGGCCTTGCAAATAGGAAAAGAGGCTATATTAAGAGAAATAGTTGTTTGCTCGTGTGCAAAGATCTGCATTTGATTAAGGGAAATCATTAACAGGTTGTTCAACATCACATGAATTAAGGTATCAGGTATTTATAAATAATGTACCTATAAACAATAGTATATGATTAACTCCGTTCTTTGTTCTTTTAGTTTTGCTCACACAGAAACATAACATTAATTTTAAGCATGTTTAATATGGCAAAAAGATGACAAATAAAGAGTCATATGAAACATAGAGCGAGTTAATTCTGCAAAAACATTTTTTACAAATAGTCATACTCTGAATGGCAGCTCTTAGACCAGTCTTAACTAGCTCTTGTGAACATCTGCATCAGTGGAGCTTTTGTGTAACCATTTGGCAAAGGACAATTCCTCCCACAACAGTAGGCACCGCACCTGAAGAAAGAGAATATCCATCCACAGCTCTCCATCTGCTGCTGCCACCCCTCTGCTGCTGTTAGTCAGTCTCCTCTAATCCTGAAGCAGAGCCTACACTAAGTGACATGGGCAATCAGCTGCATCCACAGATGAAGAACGGGATATGGGCAACACCAGTGTTCATGAATACCCAAAACCAGAATGCATTCACAGAACACTTAGGACAAAGTGCCCAATGTGACTTTCCAAAGCCAGTAGAAATGTGATGGCACCAGGAAGAGGTGGGTGTCAAAATGGCATGGAGTATGTTCATTAATAGCCTGTGAGCAGAAAAAAAGAACTGAAAAGTTCAAAATAATTAATTTACAATGTTCAACGTTGTTTCCCAGTAATACACATATCTCCACTTCAATTGCTGTATGAAAGAGCATAAAGAAAGCAAGTACTGCAAGTGCTCGGTTTCCATAACATCCTGCTCTGGAAACTACCCTTTGACCCCCAAAGCTGCAAGTAGTAAAACATAGATGAAGAGACCTGCACCTTGACCAGCTTTCACTGAAGTGGCCCATTTTAACTGACCTTTCTTAGGTTTGTATAGAAGGGCACTTTTGATACACCACTATCTCAGAGAGCCCAGATTTGACAAACCGTTCCTGGAGGAAATACTGTTGGGTCATTTACCAGCCCTCATGTATAATGAATACTGTTTGCAACTGACTCCCGGTTACATGGCACTGCAAATCCTGTACAAGGGAACTTCACTGAACTGTAAAGCAGCCTTACCAAGGATTAAAACTGAGGGACATGGAGGTTTAAACTAATGTTAAACCTTTAAATTACGCAGCTGCAAGACATTAGAGTAAATCCAAATACAGCAATGTGAAGCAGATACTGGAATGTGGTGTCTTGACTTCCCAAGCAAACAAATGACAAAATAAAACCTAGTGAGGTCTACATTCAGCTGCCATTCTAGATGGAAAAATATTTCCCTTGTTTTTTTCTTTTTCAGACACCTCCCTTAGATTCAACTTCTGACTTGCGTAATTTACAGTTACAGCAGTTTTGTTCTAAAAACGTAAGACTTCAAAGCTGGGCAGTGTAGCACATTCATCAGAGTCTGTGTCTGCTGGCATACAGCTAGCCATGCAGTCCAGCCAACCTTATATTGAACCCATTTGAATTAATGTGGTCTGACTGCCTGTCTGCCAAGTCTTCATCCAAACTGTGATACGTGGAAAAGAATATCTGCATCCAGCTCCAGATACAAACCATTCAACTCTAAGGGATGCATTCCAACCTGCAGAAGAACTACAGGTTGGATGTATTCCAACCACAGAGAACTGACGCATGAGCATCTGTAACAATTGCCATATACAGTAAGCTGAAATACATATATATATATCATATATATATACGATTTTATAATGCTTCCTCTTCACCAACACAGTGATTGAGAGATAGCCTGGGCCTGCCGGTAGAAATAGCTATGTAAAACTGAGGTTACCAGGATGAGGCTGACAAGTAAAGAAAAGAGAGGTACCTAAACAGCCACAGGCTCCTCATTCAATACAGGCAGATAGACCAGCTCTCGGTCTTTATTTGACACTTAGCTAAACTATATGTCCCTCTCTTGCCTGGAGATTGGGCACTGCATGTGAATAATTCCTTTCCTAACATTTAGCAACAGAATAAGAACAGCCTTCCTCCTGGTGTTTTAAACATTCTGCCACTCATGATGGTCATAAATATTAAGATGAAAGATTTTCCTCTGGGGAAAGGATTTGGTGTTTTTTTCCAGCATGTCCTGCTCCACCTTGCCTCCTGAGACTTCTTACCAAAAATTATTGTATGCAAAGTTGTATATCTACAAGTAGACTGAGCCACAGGCATTTTGCCTCAGGCATCACTATTGAGACCAGTTTCATGCATGCCATGATTAACTTCTCAATTTTTCTTAAGTTATATCCTTGACATATAAAAGCAATAGTAGAAAGACACTGTCAAAACGTTTTTAAAAAATTAATTTTATCTGATTTTTAAAAATGCCAGCATGAGCTATGTGTCTGATAACTGATGCTTACTTCATCTAATGGTATTGCTGAGTGCAACAGGGGAGTTCCCTACACCTTCTCATTCTTCCTTCTACCAGAGACTGACTATATCCTAGGCTTGTTTAACATTTGAATTTCATCCTGCTGCAATACATTTTTTATTAAACTTTTGTCTGGTTGAGGACAGGGATTAAGTGCTGATATTTTTCTGCATTCCTTCCTGCTGCTTTTCTATGCACTGGGGAAAAAAAAAATAATATCCAACCACACACACCAAAAAAAAACAAACCACACACCAAAAAAACACAAACATACAAAACCCAGAGGAATTGTGATCCCTGTCAATTTTCCTATTTTGATGGGGAAATAGAAGGAAAGGAAGAAGGCTGCATGGACTGTCCTGGCCATTACTGGTATCAAAGGATTAAATATGATTTGCTTGCGGTGTCTTGTGATTCTGATCACAGTAATATCTTCAGTCTTCATGAACAAAACTCTTTTTATCAGTCTTTTAGGCTTTCAAGTAAGTTCAAGCGAAAACCCATTTTCTACTGGAACTGCTGCAGGTCTCTCCCCCTTGTGACTGCCTTCTGATGAGCATCTAACCAGTTCCACAGCACAGTCAAACACCCTTCACCAACAGGGGTCCAAAGTGCTACTATGCTTGTAATGAAGTAATTTCTCAGTTAGAACTAGCTGATTTTTTTTTTTTTAGTAATGCAAATATTTTTTTCAATAAAAATTACTGAATTAAATGCATATTTTTATATTTCAAAATACTATTTCAATATAAAACAGAAGTAGCTACTTTTACATTTTGAATACAGGCTTCCTCTGACGTAATCCTTTTTTACCTGCTTCCTCAGGAAAAGAAGGATGAAGCTGCAAGGAAAGGGAAACATTTTGTTTTCTCCCTTTCTCTTCCATTTAAAGGCACACAGTAGGTGCACTGTAATATTGATCTTTGCAGTCTTCAGTGCCAGTGGTACTTCAGCTGTCTTAACCTGAACGACTCTAAGATTCTGGTTTTATTCAAAATCTACCTCGCAGGAGAATGGCAGCCAGCTGTGCAGTTATCAGTGCCTTCCACGCAGGAGCAGGACAGTCTGGCCCAGGATGTAGCAACCATGAGTACAACGATGAGCTGCAGTCTGTGTGCAAGACGCTGGGAGGAATCCAACGTGTTTGGTTTCAGATGCAAACTCTGTAAAATAAAGTGATTTCTTTGGGGCTCCAAGACAACAAAGACCAGATTACATCCTTTGGAGGGGCTGGCATGTTTGTGCACACTTTCCTGGGGGATGACATCCAGAAGAAGATATAACCAGTCAAGTTTATAATAAGCAGCATGTGGTATGGATCCACTCTACAATCTCACTGACAAATTTTCATTACAGCAACTCCTCTCCCTATTCATAAGCAGTGATGCCAAAACCCAGTAGCCTTCCAGAATAACAATGATAATAACTGGCTTTAGAACTGTAGATTTACCAGGCTACTTTTTGACACGAGATGAAAACTGTACAAGTACATTTTACAAATCCAACAAAAAGAAAAAAAAATGCAAATCTTTATTCGGGCTGTAAAGACTTCTCCTGGAGATTATATATGTGACTTATTTTGCTCTCTATTGTAATCTACTCTGTATTACATGATTTCACATTACTATTACTGCTACTAATCTTCTGCATACAATAAATCCTAAAATCCACCAAGGAAAGGAAAGGAAAAATTCAATTGCTCAATAACCAGGAAGGTTTCCATGCAAGAAGAATGCTGACTATAACTATCCTTACTTGTTGAAACACAGTGGTAAAAGTTGACTGAATTATGAGTGAAATTACATTGATTTTTTTCTCTCTCTTTATTTATCAAGATCTGAAGAAAGTTCTTAAAATTATGTATAATTTTTTCTCCTTCAAAGATGTGTCACTATCCTTTGCTTTTGCTTTTTCTTTTTTAGTAAAATACAGCTACTAAAAATTAAAATGTTTCCAAACTGGAGAGGAGTGTCATGATTGCAACTTTAAGTATTTCAGTGAAATAAAAAGAGGTCTATGGGACATATCGGAAGACTATTAAGTTCTCTGCTTGTTGCCATGCGGGTACATTTCCGATTACCCCATAATCTACTGCTAGTTTTCTCTCTTAGCAAGTTGTCACCTTTGTCTTCAGCAACCCAGTGATGTTTCATAGGGCACCACTAGACTGATTTGGAAGTTGCAAGTAAATAAAAACCTTGTAAAAACAAGTCTTACTCAATTTTTATTTACAAAAGCCTCCAATTCCAAATGTAATTTATCAATTTATTCTTCACATGCTTGTCATAAATACTGTCACTTAGTACAATTACATGCCACGATATGTAAATCTCTTACTTTACAGTGGGAGTGGTGCAGTTTTCTGTGGACAGCATCACAACAACAATGCTTAGCAGTGGGTAAGTACTGCAGTATCCTACTGGCAGCTGGGAACCGTGCAAGAAATTGTGCTCTCAAAGCAGGTCCCTTACACAGCTGCCCGTGCCTGCGGGGATATCCCTGCAAAGGCAGGCGTTGAGCCCCTGCGTGCTTCGGAGGCGGGTGGTGGAGAGGCACATCCAGAAGTGCTCGTCTCTCCTGCAAACTGCACTGCTGCCTCAGAAACTCTTGTGTCTGGGCAGTAATTTGATAGGGAGAAACCAGTTTAGCCAAAACACAATTTTTGTACAAAATACATAACATTTTTAATGAGATACTTTAAAATTCTATAGCATTGGTAGATTATTTCAATTCTGAATGTCGCTAGTGCCTTTTACATGGTTATTTTTACATAATTTCATTATGTCGATACTAGCAATGTATTATAGGACATAAACTGTGTCTTACGTCATAAGTCACTACACAGCTGCTACTTTGTGTTGCTTGAAACATTTTTCTCCACTGAGTGGCTCATAAAGGAGATGATTAAATCTATGTAAGACAAGATGTTACCTGTCTTCCATTTTAATAACTTATATATTCTTTTTATATTGTTACGCTGACCTTTTACAATAGATCACATTCTGTTGTGATGCTGTGAAAACTTGTAACGTTCTCAAAAACATTCCACACACATTTACTTAAATTCCATAGGGAAGCATTGTTTTACCTGTCTCTACTAAAAAAGCCACAGCCTATGTAAGGGGGTTGATGGAGACACAGAGAGTGCTTGTTACCCTCTGTTTCCCTTGCTGAAGCCAGACTAGAATCTGTGCAAATCCGATTTATTTTTTTAAGTTTTATGGAGCTGCAAAAGAAAATGGGGCTTCAAAGACTCACAGTAATTCCACCATAGTAATTTTGAAAAACTAGAGAACTTTTACCCAGCAATTTTGAGCAATTGGATGACTTGCCCACAGGAAACAGGAAAATAAATTCTGAGGGCTACGTAAAATGGCATTTTCAGGCAACTAGCCCAAGGATTTTCACAATAGGTGTCTGTAATTGAAGTACAGTGGGCAAAATTGCCTCTTTGACCTGTATGGTGTTTTGATTAAATGCATGTGCACTGAACTATGACAAAATAATGTAGTGTATCAGCTGGCTCAAGACATAATAAACTAAATTCATGCCTCCTGCAATTCTTCTGAAGACAGCAGTATTCTTCAAGGGACAGACTTGATCCTATGAGTTTCCTGCCTTTTTTTTTTTTTTTTTTTCTCTCTATCTGGATGTTTTCTTCTTTGCACGTAAGATGGCTAAAACAGGGTATTAGGCTTTGCAAGGAGAGCTTTGAACCTAGGAATTCCCAATTTTACCTCCAAGTCTATTGCCATCTAACGCACATCACAGGAACAAAGACAAATATGACATTAAAGAAAATAGCTGTGAATCCTAAATATAAGGCCTATCAAAAAGGACATTCTCTGCAACTGTTTTATAGTTAAATGGGCTTTGCTGAGTTGTTACAGATAGTTTCCCCTCTTAAAGCGTAAGAAAAAGCCAGAGTCTATAAACATTGCACGCTCTCAGAGATCAAAAGTAGTGAACCAAGCCCAATCCAGTAACACTGTGTTACTGTCCCACCTACATTAGCTCTCGTGAAAGCACGAACAACGTTGGTGGATACAACCAGCAGTTTTCAGCTCTCCTTGTCCAGAACACAGGCACTCCAGGGAGCCCAGACAGCCAAGCCATTTTGGACAAAGTGATGACCCCTCACAGATGGGTGCCACTAACACAGTAGGATCAGTTCCTGCGCTCGAGCCAGAAGCTGGGAGAGAGCCCATGGAAAAGCATTCAAAGGGAGGAGGAAAAGCAACCTGTCTGGCTTGCACAAAGCCGGCAGTAGCTCTTAGGACTGTGTACAATAAAGGCAAAGAGCAAAGTGTGCTGGAAGCAATTTTCAACAGGCAGCTATACTAGATCAGACCCTCTGGCTCAGCACTGACCTGGCCTGAGGTTTACAATAATCTGCCCAATGTGACAAGAGCAGTCATCTCCATTTCAGGAGCAGAAATTTCTGAGACTGCTTTTCAGTGTCAAGCCTCCTCTCCAAAAGCAGGTTGAGCTGATTCTCTGTCATGAATGCTCTCACTCACTAACTGCCCCTTTCCTGCCTTCAAAAGACTGCAAGTGTCAAAAAACTCCTCCAGGGCAAACCCCAAAGACTATCATGGGCAGCTCTCCCCCAGGGCTTTTGCCTGCATAGTCCCACGTGGATTTTCCATGTTGTTCACCACCTATGGGAAGCCAGAGAAAGAGGCTGGAAGAAGATGGAAGCCGAAGGGCCACCAATTTGAAGGCAGCACCCAGCCTGGCATTCCATCTGCACTAGACATAACTTTTCCACAATTTCTGCCCGAGATCAGCATCTGGATGACAGGCAGTCAGCCAAACCTGAGTCCAGACAACACTTCTGAGTGAGGTCCAAGTGCTGTATCTGATGATTCCAGTGTCTGTCTTCAAATCCAAGCCAGCGTCACTTCACCTGGCAGCATTCTTCCAAAGCCCACCTAAAAATGAACGTCTACTGACATAATGTTCAAAGACATAATGTTTACATGTAAAATTTAATAGCTTCCCAAATATTTCACAACTCGCTTTGTTTCAAAAGACTTATGCTTGGACTATAGCAGTTCAAGCAAATGACCATTACATCTATTTTCTTTTGTCACTGGACAGTTTAAAATCATAACCGGCCACTTAGATATCAAATTGAAAAATGACATTTTCCTTCCAAGACACTTGAACAAAAGACTACAGTATAAGCCAACTCTGTCCTACCAAGCAGATTTCAGTTTAAAGATCGGATTGAGCGTGACATTCCCTAGTGAGGATGCGCATGAAACTGTATGGCTGTCCTGGTTTCAGCTGGGACAGAGTTAATTTCCTTTCTAGTAGCTGCCATGTTTTGGATTTAGTATGAGAAGAATGTTGAAGAATGTCGATAACACATTTTTTTTTAGTTGTTGCTAAGTAACATTTATATTAGCCAAGGACTTTTTCAGCTTCCCATAGAAGGTGAGAGGGAGCATAGACAGGACAAGCTGGCCAAAGTGATATTCCATACAATAGACATCATGCTCTGTATATAAATGGGGGTTGGCCAGCAGGCAGGGGTCCATGATCACTGCTCAGGACAAGCTGGGCAACCAACCATCAGGTGGTGAGAGAGACTTGTATTGTATCACGTTATTTTGTGTATTATTTTACCATTGTTATTATTGTTGTTTTCTTCCGTAACTGTTCTATGAAACTGTCTTTATCTCAACCCATGAAGTTTTTTTCCTTTCCCCTCCTTTTCTTCCTCTCCTTTCTGCCCTGCTGGGGGAGGTGGGGTGGAGAACGAATGAGCAGCTGCATGGACCTAGCTACAGACTGGGGTTAAACCCCAATAGTGTATACTGTATGATAGTCCCTCTAGTCCATTCTGTACAAACTCCCTTAGGTCTACATCCGCCCACCAAACCAACCGCTGTGGGAATGCCAAGAAGTAGGAACAAGGCACAAGTTAAAATAGGCCACAGATAACACCTTTAGCTTACATCATTCCCATCAATTCTGTATGTAAGTTATGGTTCAGCAGAGTGGGTGTAAATAGCTCTGAAATGTGAAAGTCAGTTTGGAAGGATTATATTGACTCTGCCTAACAGCAAAAGAGCTTCAAGTGCTGTTTAGTACAAACAATAAAACAAGATGTTATTACAGCTGGAGCAGATACTGACCTCTGCTTGTGCTGGCCAGCATTTTCATTACAAGACTCTTGTGCCTTTTTCGTTTGTCTACGAGTTTGTTTGCTTGCTTGTAAGAATTTTTTTTTTCCTTTTTAAGACCCTCACTATTTTCAACAGGTCTGTGAAGCTTGTGAGAACCATCTGGATGGTCATGTGCCTTTTTCTCTTGTTTTCTGTAGTCCTATCAAATTTTGTTCAGGTTTAGTAATTTCTAAAATATTTTCTAATCCATCTGTTTCCCGTCCCTCATCTACATTCTGCAGGACAATGCTGACAGCCTGACAAACTAACTTGGCAGAGACATCTGCAAGGCTGGGATTTGTGGCCATATGTAAGCGTTTGTAAGGGCTGAGTCTCCAGTCCTCTGTGTGCCTGAGTATTTGCCTTTTCTCTTAATTGAGACAGGTATGAAAGCACCAACAATTTGTCTGTCACTCACTGTCCAAGTCAAGAAGCCACACCATTAATTCAAATAGTTTAGATTATGTTCTTGCTATGGAAAGGATCATGCACCAAAAGTTTTTTTCTTTCAGTCCAACAAAAGGAATTTCATGCTGCAGAGTTGACCCTCTTTGTGGCTGGAAGTCACACTGGCTACTCAGAGAGAACAGAAGCTCAGCTGTATACAGCAAGATAAGGTGAGGCTCACAGCAATGTATACCAAGCAGGGTGACCTGGGCTGAGATTCAGAAATAGCAAAGGTACAGTATTTTTTGAAAGCATGAGAGGTGTCATCATTTTAGATTTCATAGAGCCCCTCTAGGATTGTTCGCATGATACAGGATAGCCATTTTGGATTTTCTCCAGCCATATCCAAACAGCTAATAGTCACCTGTAGCATTGAAAATGCTCCTCTGAGCAGCTATGAAACAGAAATTCACTCCCAGCATCCTTTTCTGTTTCTTCTCTCTGAGGGATGAATTTTTTGGTTATGTTTTAATGTAAGATTCACAATGTTGCCCTGAGCAATGTTTGAAACTGCAGATTCTCAAGACCAGATTTTTAACTCTGAGGTTTGGGGGACATTTGTTTGGGTGATTTTGTTGTTGTTTCTACCAGACCTACAGCATATTTCTGTCAGGATGGGTATGTCAGGGAAAAGTAGGTAGTCTTAAACATTTTATGGGGAAGATGTCTATTTAAATAGATGAAATTGCATGTAAAAAAATCCATTTTGCAGTTTGATCCAATATAGATTATGCCAGCACGTCCTTCCCTTTTTCCTACCCCTTTGTCTCCTCAGCTCCAATCATAAGTACAGTTGGCCAGTATAAGTGTGCTTGGATTGCTCTGTCGGTACTTCTTGACAGATGTGTATTCAGACCCAAATTCAGCCCGGACTGGAGCCACAGAGCAGAGAAAATTCAAAGTTATGAAACTTTCTTCTCATTTGACAGCAGTCTAAAGAAATATTTTTAAAGGAAGAAAAGGTTAAAGCCTTTATATCTATGCCCATCTTTGGTATTCACAATTGACTCCAGTTACTAAAACTCAGTTTTCTGCAGCTCTATCTAAAACATAAACCCTTTTGCTTTCTATTTGGATTTTTCCATATTCATTGCTCGAGCTTCCATAGGTCCTTTAAAACTGAAATGAAGCTCTCTAAACTGTGAGGAGGTTGCTCGTTAGTGGAGCAAATACAATACTGCAACCAACTGCAAATATTGATTTAATACAGAATTGATTTCTCCCTTAAAAACCACTAAATCCTCTGTTTGGTTGGGGTTTTATTGTTTGGGATTGTTTTGTTTTGTTTTTTGTTTTAGAGGAAAACAAATCAGGAATTTGAAAACTACAGCACGGAAACAAAAAGCCCCATCTTTTAAAGCAGGCCGTTTCCCCCACATTACAGAATTTAATCCAAGGGAAAAAAAAAAAAAAGGGGGGGG
>VYXH01007898.1:117346-138322 GCA_013397275.1 Burhinus bistriatus
AAAAAAAAAAAAAGCACTAGCTTCTAGATGAGAAAGAATTTTATACAATGAGCATTAAAAGACTTTCAAATAAAATTTAGCTTAAGGAGATTCATGCATTTTTATTACAAGGGCCATTTTTGCTGCTTTTGTATACTTGTATGATTTCACTTCAGAGGAGACAAAGTAAGAGACAAATTATTCTTGAATAACAGCAAGTTATGAAAAACCAGCTCATTTCTCTAGCTAAAATTCTACAAGACTTAGCTTTAAATATCAGGCCAATCTAAATGAATTTATCAATATTTTCCAAAATTAAGTTAAGGCATTTGAATCTTACAATTGAGTTGCAAGTGCAGCAGATTACTTCCTCTGCTCTTATCATGTCAGAGCTTCAATACTACACTAGACATCAGAAGTAAATTATGTAGTACCGTTGTCTCCTTAATCAATAAAGACGACAGCTAGAGTTTCAGCATCATTGCTTATAAAGAATATAAACTCTCCTATTTGATGCACACTGACTGGAGCTCAACAGTATTGACTGCAGTTCAATATTATATTAATCCAAGTGCATTTTTTTAAAACATGTTATTATGATTTAATTTTAATTGCCTTACATTAAAATGAATATAATACTATTATTTTAAAAAATACAATTTGGAAAAAGCAGGTCTGCTGTGTAGAAGGTCTTGTCTTTGCAGGCTAACTTTATCCTTTTAAACGAATACCAATTTATTTTATCTACACACAGATGAATCACATCTAGTCATATAGGCCCACACAGACTCTGCTTTTAGAGTGACTTTGACAAAGGCCATGAGGATGTTGTCTTTCCTGATCTATTAATCCCCTTTACTTAGAGCATTAGTTGGCACGGTACTAAACCACCATGTCTTCCCAGGAACCTGGAACCTTGTTCATGGAAAAAGGTTGTCTTGTTTTCCTTCTGGAAGTAAATATGCTCTCGAGGAATTACTCAGCTGCAAGCCACTTCTTTTTCTTCATGAGTTTTCCTAGTGCAATCAGTGTAACATGCACAAATGCTAGTGCTTGAAGAAGCTGAAGTATATGGACAAGGATACAGTGTGAGGCAGAAATGCCCCTTTTAGCAGCATCCTGTACTTGATGTCAGTTTGTAAGGGCTGACTCGTTGCGGCTGCTCACTAACTTTTAAGTGCCTCATGAACTAGTAGGGTTCAGGTTGAGTTAATCACTGAGGATTCCTATGTAACAAATGGAATTCAGAGATCTCCAAAAAACAGATCCACAGAAGTTGACACATTGAGCATACAGCCTCTTTATGCTTCCAATAGCAAATGTTAAGGAGAAGAGTGTTACTTAGCCTGTGTCACCAGTAGTAGTGACAATAGTAGTAGTAGTTCAGATACCTAATTCCATCAGTAGAGCCTCTAAGTGCAACCTGCAGCTGGGAGAAGCTCCACTCCTTGACAAAAGTGATGCATTTTTCACTCTGAGGGTGGTGATGCATCTTTATCCGTCAGTGGCCACAAACTGTCACTTCATAGGAAGGCATAAACCCCCACTGGACAATTATACACAATACACCTACTGGAGAAATTACTGAAAGATTTTGCCATCCCACAGAGTTAATGACCAATGTATGTTCAAAAACAAGAGAGAATCTATTCATATCTCTTTACATACATTTTTACCCTAATGTAATTAAGGTCATAAACACGTCAGTTTCAAAACAAAAGGATATTTTGCTCCTGGCCCTTGTTTCACATTTGGCAATGAGTAGAATATTTTAATTATATGTTGTGTAAAGCATTATAAATGGGTTTTTACATTTTTATTAGAGACCCTTCTTTTTGTGTACTGAGAAAAGCCTGAAATACCTTCTATATTCTTATTTTATCTAGCTCTTATGTATCTTTCTAATAAGTTTCTGTCTGAACAGAATGAATCCAGTCTTTTCACATCATAGTGAAGCTTTTCTAGCTCTCTAAGCTATTCTCAAAACTGGAGTGCCTGTTGTGTCTCTTGGAAGCATTGTCCCAGGAGAAGAGAGCCTGTAAAGTTCTTTTTTTCATTTTTCACATCTCAGTTTGGTAAATGTGAAATTTTCACCTGAGAAACTAATTTAGTTATTGCTTCTAGTCTCAATTCTCAGAAGAGAATTACCAGTAACTAGTTCTATAAACAGCTTTTTTCTCTTCTTGAACTACCCTACTCAGTGCATATATAGTTTGGAGCAAAATCCTACTTCTGTATAATATTCAGTTCCTCTTGCATCCATCTTTCTGATGGTTAGATAGAGAAACAGATTTCAAGCCTTTTCAATAAGCAATAGTATTGGCCATATTATTAATCGTGAGTGCAGATAGAAATTAATAAGCAGTATTTAAATTAAAAAGTCTAAAGAAAATTCCTGGATTAATAACAGTGGAAACTGGTTAGAATAAATGTCATTATTAAGAGATGTGGATTTGGTTTCCCAGCTGCTGTAAATCAGGAGAGTTAAATCAAAATGTAATTATCAATGGCCAACAAAAACTGAGAACCTAGTAAGATTCAAAGACGTTTGTGACAGATAAAACTGAATATCCTGTCACATGAGCACAGACAAAAATGTAACACTGGTATCTATTGCACTTGGTCACTGACTGTAGGTTAAAGATCTTGGCTGCTGTAAATAATATTCCATTATTCCATGTTTCTAGGGTAGTTGAATGGGGGAAAGAAGGTGGGCTGAAAAAATTTTCTGTTGAAAGGAAATTGTTTCTTGGTTACTCTGTACCACAATAATAGTTGCATCTTTTTCATCTAATAAAGCATGTCTCACCTTTCTTAACGAGGTGCAAATGAGGGTGATATCATCAGACACAAGAAACTGGATGCAAACGTGTCATTCCTTTAAAATACAGGTACTGTGGAAGTGCATACATCCAAGACCATGAAAACAGCTGCCAACTGTTCCATGAGACAATGCTGGAATATCTGCTCCGCTGCATGATGGCTGTAACCCTGCACCCGTCAGTCTTCATCCACAGGATCACCGCTGCTGGGGCTACATTCCTGACTTTGGGTATTTGCCGATTTTTTCCTGTAATGTTTATCATGTCATTCTGATCAGCCTTTAACAAATGCTTTCTCTGTAATAGTTGTTGCTTGTATGGCAGCTCTGCCTGCTGTATTAGGGGTCATTGTAATGAAGACCACCTTAAGAGAAGTTCTGGTATGTACATGTCACTTTTTCTAACTCCTTTTTCCATTTTTGATTTGTTTTCTGTTGAGGTTCACTGAAGATGGATTTTTATCAGTTTCTTTATTCTATGGTTATACTAGGCTCCTGGTTTCCTTCATACCTGAGGTGGACGTTCCAGTTCTCCACAGGATGATGTTCACAGAACGGACACAGGATGAAGACAGGTAGTCATAAATTAAAGTAGCTCATGCCTCAGGAAAATCCCCACTGATTTTAATGGAAGTTCTACAATCGTAAGGGCTACAGGTTTACCAAGTATATAGGGACACCTTCACAATACCATTTTTCTTTAAAATGACATGAAAATAAAGATTCTGGCAAGCAAAAAATCCATCCATAAATGGACTCTCAGAATAAGAGCCTTTGTCCAAACAACAAATTTTTTTCTGCTGTTATGACTTGAATTAATTTCAGTCTTACTGATGTCTTACTTGGACTTAAAATTGCAAAGTATTTTAAGCACATGTGTAATGCTCAGCAAACATATAGGTCTGTTTCAATGGGTACGTCCCACTGACATATATAGACAAGCCAACTACCCCACAAATACTCAGAATTCAGGGGGGAACAACAGATGAATCTCTGGCCATGTTAAAAGCAAATTTTTTTTGTACAGAAGTTCTTTCCATTGTCTTCAGTGAGGTCAGGCTTTGTTTCAACACTTTCTTTTAATGTTTATTATCTCTTGGAACAGATTCTCTTTTATTTTCCCAGAACATCAAAATCCTCAATTTAAAGATGCTTAATAAAAATTAATATTAATGACTAATATTTACAGCAAATAACACATTTGACTAAATCTAAAAGAAGATGAGACCAAATAGTCACCTTAATTCAAATAATGATGCTTCTGTTAATGTATTATTGATAGTAGCTGATTGTTCATTTCCTAAATGGTAGAAGGATAGCAAGGGAAAGCATAGAGTCAATATTTGTCTCCTTAATTCTCTCTTGATTAAAACTAGTTTACTTTCTGTAAATAAATAAATATGCATTAGTCCGTAACGAGAATGATTCAGTGGCTTGGTACATATAGCCATAAAGTGGTTTCAGATCTCTTTCCCTGTGACAAATTAATTGTTTATACAAAGCGGCACAGCTCTAACGAGCTGCTGAAGATCTCCACCACTAGATGAAAAGTGCCTTCCTTCAGCATATCCAATAGCCTCATGGCCTGGATGCCTTCTGAACATGGAGAAGACCTAAGTTCAAGCCTCTCCTGTAAATAAAACAGAGCTTGGAGGACTTCAGCCCACATGTTCAAGAGCTTAGGGATGTATCCTAATGATCCAGCTGTCAATTCTGGTAAGATATTTCTCAGTTTCAGACCTTTTCTGAGGAAGAGTAACTTTACCTAAATACTACTGTCCTTCCTACAGATATTAGCCCTAAATTCATACATCTATCCTGGAACAAAATTATTCTTGGTGTCAAAATTTTTTCCTCCAATGTCACATTTGTTAGTCTTGGTGTCTGGGACAGTTTACCGAAGACTGGAGTTAGACTGTCATGGAAATCTAACTCCTTTAAATTGTAACCCTAACAAGTTCTAGCATAACAGCAAAGCAGGTAGAGATATAAGATTTTTCAAGCCGAAAAAGATCACTAGTTATCACAGATAATTCCTATCCATGGTAGCCATGGGTAACGACTGTTTTCTTGATAGTCATAGATCTTCCACATCTTCATGCCAGTTTATTTGACTATCAAGCAGTATAACCTCTTTCAAGGCCAGACTGTTAGTTGCTGAACTGAGGTTGGAGGTCTCCTTTCAGGCTCTGGATTAATCAATCAATCAATTGCATTTTTGCACCAGGAGGGAGTTTTCCCCAAAAGCCAGAATAATCCAGGCTAGACAGGTATTTCCTTCCTGGCAGCCTCAGATTTGGTTCTGTATTTGTTACTTCAGTAACTCTCTCTGAACTTGTGACAGTAACAGCCTGGTTACAAAGGCCAAGGACGAGCACTTGTCTCCACATTTATGAGTTTAGGCTGGCAAACCATGAGTTGTGTGAGAGACCAGAAGCTTTGATGCCTACAGGCTGGATCTTCTTCTTTCACTATACGATCCTTAATTGGACCAAATGGCTCATACTCCCTAAGCGCAGGTATGTGGTCATGCCTCTTTATCTGTGGACTGGATGGATACTAACTGTACCTGGATATGTATTCTTAAAAAAATCAAGCTGCAGCCCATAACTTGTCCTATAAATTCTCAGTCCCAAAAATGAATTCCTAGGAGCACAGTCTCTGTCAAGTCTCTGGAGGCTGTCAGCCATAGATAGCCTAACAGTGACTAGGCATTTGCTTCATTCCCATGCACCGGATTTACTCCAGTATAATTCAATGCACTTTCTCCTAGATTACAACAAGGTGATGAAAACCAAGCTCGCAGCATGCTGCAGAGATCTAAGGCATTTCTATACATGATTCAGCAGTTGCAAACCTGCAGCTAAGATAGTGTTTCCATTCGCATTTAGCCCCCGCTTTTCCAATTACAAATGGCAGCACAATGATCTAATACTGGAATAAATCAGAAATAATTCTATTAAAATCATATTTGTTTAAAACTGAAATAAGTAAAAGCAAAATCAGCTGTATGACCATCTGCATACTACTCTGCCATCCATCTAGGATTCTGTCTTAGAGCAGTCATTTCCAAACCTTTTTGATACCACACCCCCAATATATGTTTATTTATTTATTTATAAATTATATACATGTACTACCGTACTAATATGTTATGCACATTTTAAAATGCACATAAAAATAGAAATTTTTAAAGGGTAAGATAAAGATAAAAGAAAGACATTTTAACATATTCTTTTATTTTATTTTTTAGTGGTACAAAAAATATTCTGTTTCTACACCCCAACAGATTCCCTTGTGCATCCCCTGGGGTGCGCATACCCCACTTTTAAGACCAGTGTCCTAGACTAAAGTTCTGTCATTGCTGTTTCTTTTCCTTAAAAAAGACTATCCCCATGTAATTTACAAGTCACTATCAATGACAATGGTTTTCTGCATTGATGGTTTAACTGGCAGGAAGCATTCAGCAGTTTAAAATGTACAACGATAATGTAGCAAGCCGTGCCAGCTCTGCTGTCATAGTTTCTATAGCTAAGACTATATGTCTTATTCGTTGCCCAGGACCACAACGTTGAGCTATTTTTTCTGCAAAGACATCATATGTCAAAAAATTGCCAATACACAATTGCGTATGAAAATATAGATGCCACTGTTTTGAACACTTGACATGAATTACCTTAGTTAGATAGTTAGAGAAAAGAAACAAAAAAGGACTTAGAAGCATGAAAAGAAATCTTATAGATAAGAGTATAAAACTTGTAAATAAAATCCTAGGTCCAGCAAAATTCAAAGTTCCCATCCATTTTCACTAGGTGAAAGTTCTGCACCAAATACAGGTGTGAGCAGCTCTCCTTAGACAGAGCCAGGCAAGATTTCAAACATGAACACTGTAAGTTAGATCAATGCATATACTTAGAAGGATAAAATATATTTTATTTGCTGGAAAGAAACTGGGCTGGTGGTATGTATTAGGTAACAAGATGGAAGAAAAAAAATCCGTCTTTTGAAAGTAAATGAAACTGTGCTTAAATGTATTTTATCTGGCAATCAGAAACTGCCAATCTGACTAATTTTTAAATATAACTCAGCTGCAAGAAGGCAATCTAAATTTTGTGAATTCCTCAGTGGGGTTATTTGTATGCTTAGAGATCACGGAATCACAGAATTTTTAGAGTTGGAAGGGACCTCTAGAGATCATCTAGTCCAACTCCCCTGCTGACGCAGGAATGCCAAGAGCACATTACTCAGGACTGCATCCAGGTGGGTCTTGAAAATCTCCAGAGAAGGGGACTCCACAACCTCCCTGGGCAGCCTCTTCCAGTGCGCTGTCACCCTCACCGTAAAAAAGTTTTTTCTTATATTTGAATGGAACTTCCTATGTTCCAACTTGTGCCCGTTGCCCCTCATCCTGTCACTGGGAACCACTGAAAAGAGTCTGCCTCCATCCTCCTCCACCCCACCCTTTAGATACTTATAGGCAAGAATAAGGTCTCCCCTCAGCCTTCTCTTCTCCAGGCTAAAGAGTCCCAGCTCTCTCAGCCTTTCCTCATACGGGAGGTGCTCCAACCCCCCAATCATCTTTGTTGCTCAGATAACTCCTGATTCAGCAAAATACTTGAAAAAATGTTGAAACTAGCAGGCATTTACATTCTTCCGTGCTGCTGTATGAAAACACATAGCTGCATGTTTGCTTTAGGACACAGGTCAGTACTCTTTACTCATTTCAGTGGTGTTTCTGCCTCAGGGAAGTAGATAAATCTGTCAAATCTCTAAATCAGATCAACACATTAAATGGTGATATGGACACAAGAGGGAATTACTAGAGCATACAGTCTTAAAACATGGGTAGGTGAGAATGCCCTTTAAATATATGTGTACAAACAGTGGTCAGAATGAACCAGCATGTGATTGTACTCCAGACAGGTATCTATAAATTTTTTTCAGCCACCTGTGATTAGGAATCAGTTAATAGGTAAAATGCAAAAAGCCTTAGAGTATGTAATACATAATCCTCAGCAGTTCCAGGATGAAACCACTCAGTTTTGAGCCTGGCAAATAGCATTTTATAAGCTTCCTATAGAGCTTGCTGGCTTTTAGTCATCATTGTTGTTCAGGTTAGCAATCCTAAAATTAAACCAGATCTCAGCTGCTACCCTGGCTGCAGTGAAGCACAAAGAATTGCCAGAAATGGTACCAATACCCTCATGCACACCTGAAAATACTGAAAGGCATTGAAATTGATGTTGGAAATTTCACACGCTGCTTCAGTTTTAACAGAATTGATCCAAACAATGCAGTACCTGTGAAATACATTGCAATAGCTCTAAACATCATAGTATCTCACTTTATATCATATTCTCCAGGGCCTTTTTACTTGCTTGGGGCTTGGGGGGGGATTTTTCTGGTGATGAAGTAACAAATATATTTGGAAGTAATGCATATGGGACATGGGGAAGTCAGCTGAATAAATGTTTAAAGAAGAACGTAACCAATTGATTACAGACCTCCAGAAGTCAATTGTGCAAAGACAACAGAACAAACAGGAACAGTTTTCACGTTGTCAAAGAAACAACTCATAAGCACTTGAATGAAACAAGTCAGTGTCCTGGCTGGCTTGAGGTGCTAAAAAGTCATTGTTTAGCTGGGAACCTGCCAAATGTTCCTTATATACACAGGGCAGAAATGCTGTAAAAAATGAATGAAGAAATATAAGCTATTATGATATGAATCTCTTATGCAAAGAAGTCTTTATAGCGTAACAGAATGAAGTTGGGGAGAGCTTGGTCACTAAATTACTGGTAGCTCAACTTTTAATAGCCTGGTCAAGGTTTTATATTATATGCTTTTTATAGCCAGGGTTTAAAGAAGTACAATAAAAATTACTGGCTGGAATGAATATAATCCACCATCAAAGAAAGTGGTAGTTTAAAGAACAATCCTTCCTTTAAAAGGGAAATGATGGAATGACTCTATCTAGGTTACAGGAGTCATATGGTACATGTGCAAGTATTGGAGCTTGTGAGGAAAAAGCAGACAAACCATAGCCATTTAGCAATCTCTCCTCCAGAAACTCTTTCTGCTCACACATAGTACACTTCTCATTCCCATAGGCATAGAGGTCAAACACCGTAGTGTCTGGCTATGTGGAGGGACCAAGGGACAGCAAGCTCGCATGTACGTGTACTCTTCAGGATTATCTTCCCTGAGCCAGCCAGACTTCTTTTGATAAATAGCCAGAAATTGGACAGAAATATGTCTGATCAATTTTTAGCTATGCATATCCACTATTTATCATTCTGAGATGTGGGGTCACACTTGATATAAAGTAAAACACAAATTTTTGTAGAGGTTGCATATTTACAGGCTGGGAATTTCATGGACATTAGGGGAAAAACACTAGTCTAACACTGACTACATTTGAAAATGTTTCCCTAATGGAAACAGAGTAGTAACAGAACAAGTAGGCATTTTAATATATTTAATTACCACTTCAATTATTATTTTGCATTAATAATTTAAATAGTTTGGGGAGCATCAGCCATTGACAGCACCCAGTTCTGCAGCCACATACAGTAAAGACCAAGGCAGGCAGCTCAAACTGTCTGTTCCAGTCAATTAAATGGGAATGCTCTTGGGCACTGAGGTGAAATGTGTGGAAAGGCCCACAGCTATGCTAACAAACTGTCTTAGCACCCAGAAGATGGTAGTTTCATGCAATATGTCTTTTAGTAGCGGTCCCAGAGAAGGCACAGGAATTGACTGGAAATGGCAAATGACCGGAGCTGTAGGCATTTCAGGAAAAGCTCACACAGTACAAGGGGAGATATTCTGGTGCAGGGCATGTTTGGGCTACTGCTCAGTAATTTGGGAAGCTGTAAACTGCAGTGGTAGATGTAGTCACAGAATTCAGGTGTATTGTTACACTTACAATTTGATGTCTGATTTCTCTCACACACACATATATACACAAGTATACGCAAATCTGAAGTTACAATTGCACACTTCAAGAACCTTCCATGATAAACTGCTCAGACTCTAGAATAGGAAGGACTGCTCCTTTATCTAAACAGGTACAAATGTCATATAATTCTAAATTTTATTAATCTACTTCGTTTCCATACTCAGATTTTCTTCTGTTCATTTTGACGTTGGCACCAAACTAAGCTGCAGTTACCAGCCTTTGGCATAGGATTGCTGAAATGGGATATTGCTGAAATTAGCAATATCCATAAAATGAGAAAATGTGCAACAGCTGGTTATGCAGGATCCTCAGGTAGTGAAAGGGCAGGTTTGGCAGGAGTAAAGAAAGAATTTTTCCACAGATTGATAGAATTAACTCCTGAAGGAATTTTGATCATTTAGCCTGATCTTCCACATTGCACAGGACATTTCATTTCTGTCAATTACACCTATACTTTTCCAAATAATTTATTATCCAATTTTGATTTGAAGGCATTCAGTCATTAAAAATAAAAAGACTTTGATAGTTGGTTCCAATATTTTACACCTTTGTTGTTAAGGCCCATGCTTAATATCCAGTTTGAATTAGTCTCATTCCAGCTTCCAGTTCTAATTTGCAGGAATTGCACTTCTTAATTTTTTTTCAGGGAAGAAAGTTTTTAGCTGTAGGATATTTCAAAGAAAAAAATTAAAGGATTGTAGTAAATTTCAGAGTAATCATCTCTCTCAGGTTGGAAAAGCTCTTTAAAATTTTGTGCTACATTTTTTCACTATACTCCATTTAAGAATCATATTCACCAGCAGTTTTGGAGGTATTTCTACATCTGTTCATAAGCACTCAGCTACTTCCCCTGATTCATTGTTTGAATACTAGAGCACTCATTCATTCTGAAAATAAAAACATTCAAAATCACTTTTTTCGTTTCAAGGAAAATCAAGCACCTAGTATATTTTCAACTTTAACAAAGCCTTTTCCAGTCTGTGATGCTATCATCACTTGTAAATGGTATTCACACTGGTTGGGTATGATAAATGCATATTTAATACACAGCAGTTCTCCAAATATTTTAAAAAATCTGTGATGTTCAGTAATTCAGTTACGCTGATTCCACTGCACCTGCAGAGGACTGGCCATTTGAGATAATTCAAGAACTGGAAGGCTCAGGGCAAAGCTGAGGATTTGGCTGCAGTCAGACTCAGTATTATGTTGCACTGCTCCTTTCTTTTTGATTTCCATGGTGATTTTAGCTGTCATATATGGTTTTGCCCCCTCCTCCCAGATGAAACCTTTTTGTTTTGTCCTGAAGACCTTCTTATTTTTATTGTGGATGATGTTATATGCACATTTCCCTAAGTGACAAAGCTAACCTAAGTGACTCCTGTCTCTGACTACTCATTCCTACCTACCTCATGACACAAGGCATCACTCCTCAGCTAGTTTTGCACAGCTTAGTGGAGTCCCACCGCAAACTGAATCGCTGAATCACTGAGATCTCCCAGTCTAAAAAAGAGTAAACAAGCAACAACATTTTGGGGGAAACTTCCTTCCCGTGGCCCAGGGTGCAGCACGGTTCATGCATTTTGGCACTGCCAAAAGTGAGGTGATGACAAACTGCAGTGTAGACATATGAACATGCGTCCACAAGCAAAGCAGAGGGAAATTTTTTATACCAGCTGGAATATACTTGTGAAAATACCTGCAGCTATGCCATCAGTCCATAGTTCCACGACACATTGAGTCTGGCTTCAGGGCTTCTGGTACCAGATCAAAATCACTGCCATCACACGACAGAAAAGCACTGATCCAGCACAAATTCATTGCAGCTTGAGAGCTTTTCACACGTGTTTTGATGGGCTCATTTTCTACCATGAGACAAGTATCATCTGACCTCCTGTATCTGGCTTTTGGCATAAAATCACTCATGAATTCCACAGTGTGCTCCAGCTAAAGCAACATAGACACAGCCATAGACTGCATGCTTGAGTTCAATCAATTTCTTATAAATGAGTGATTCAATACCATGTTAATTTGGTATTGATGACTGTGAAACTGTGGCCTCATGCTGGAGTGAGGTAGTTTAAAACAACAGCCATTAAAGAGGTGTCAATGATACAATTATCTCACTATTTTTCTAACTCTGATATCCGATGTGAATTTCTAGCAAAAGCCAGAAAAAGCTTCCAGTATACAGAGTTTAGTACTGCAGGATGGTGGTCGAGTCAAATATTACCTCATCTCACATATACACATACACACTTCCAGTATCCACTCCTTTGGCTCCTCAAGTACAGACTGGGTGTCTGTACAGTAATAAACCGGAACCTTTCTTTGAGTTAGGGATTGCGTAAGCACGACAAGGTTCTGCTCCACTCTTTTACATTTTCTTAGCACTAATTTAAATAACAGATTCTTTGTATCCTGTGATAAAGAATTCTGTAATCTTTTTCTAATAAGTATTTTTCAAATTATTCATGAAAGAGGAGTGTTGTGCAGTGGTTGAAGGAAGGTTTCTGGCCACACAGCTTTCCTGGTCTCAAATCACTCTCTTCACAGGCCTCACAGGAAGTCCAGACCAAGGATGCTACTAACGTAATGACTTACAATGAAGAAAGTACATAAGGTTGCACCAGTATCTTGTCCCTTCAGCCCAGAAAACAAATATACAATTAGAAAAATTAAAGGGATACCCCCATCCCTATTTATTATAATGAAAAGCTCTGGAGTCACACTCATAAAACACCACTGCAGACTGTACTCCTCCATTTCACAGCAAACAGCAGATGGTCAGACGTGACTGAGTCTCCACTGATTTCCAAAACACTAACACAGCTCCACGGGGGGAGCACAAAAGAAGTCAACAGCCTGCAATACCAAACACAGCTGGGGAAAACTTCACAGTCCATTTCAGGAATCCTTTTCCACAGAGAAAAAAAAAAAAAAAAACAAAAACCCACAAAGGAAAAAGAGAGTTCTGGAACATCTTGTCTTGCTGTGATTATTCTCCATATATACAAACTGGTGTTGCCAGTTTCGACAGTCTGATGGTGTGTTTATGGATCTTCTCCCTAGTGTTAACCATATGGCCTGTTGTGTACAATATGACATTAGCTGTTCTTTTAAATTTGCTTTTTCACGGCGGTTCTGTAATAATGGACTCCATCAGTTCTGTTCACCTCCCATCATGTTTCATTAGTATCTCCCCTCAGAGTACCCAATTCTGTGAATTTTCCTCATGTCTTACATGTGATTATGCTTGACTGCTTATTCCTAAATGTTTACCACAGTTTATTTCGTCTACCCAGCCTGGTTTTTTTTTCTCTGGTTTAAGTAAAAATAGCTTCTAATCACATCAGTTGCTCAGTTAATTATGAAAATATTACTCATGTATTCCTCAGAAAACATGTACACTTCCTCATTTTATGGGTTTTGGTGCTGTGAATTCCAGGGTCACTCAATTCTGCAAAGATCAGTGAATGCTTATTAAGATATTTTCTCCTAGTGTCTACACACTCCTGCTATGAATTTAAAGAAAAAGCTAACCTTTAAAAATAAAATATACACAAATAAAGGGAATACTATTTGCATTTGTTTTATGGATGTGATTCACAAATGGAACGCTCTTTTGAGTTTGGACTTTTTATTATACTAAGAACACTCTGAATTCCAGTCCTGCTGTCTTTCCTCCAAAGTATTTAAAACCCATTGTAGTCCAGCAGTATCTGCAGACTTTCTCAATGTGTTCTTTATTTCACCATCCAGACCATTAATGCAATTCTTGAACAGAAGCATGCCCTAGACAGACTTATGCAGTAGTCCTGAAATGACATCCCAGATTGAGAGCACACCATTGAGAATCACATTGCGTTTCCCCACTGGATGAGTACTTTGTTTCATCTGGACCATAATTCCTTAGTTTGCAAATAAGAATGTCATGCAGGACAGTGACAAAAGTCTTACTGAAGCCAGTATATCATATAACCTGCTTCTCCCTCATTTACTAGACTGGTTCTCCTACCTGAAGAGGAAATTACATTAGCTTCCGTTATGTGATTTCGACAAATATATATTTTATACATATACTTTAATCAGCATTGTTACCCTATGGATGGTCACAAAATTGATTGTTCTAGCACTTTAACCAGTACTGATATTAGGTTGACACACCTATAATCCTCAAAGTCCTTCCCTGCTCCTTTTCAAGGTATGTGCCATATTCACCTTATCCTTTCCAGATTTTAGGTGATAATCTCTATTGATTCAAAGGTTGCCCACAATTTCTTCAACAAACCAAACTGTGTTTCACCAGCCCTTGCAACCTGTAGTCATACAGCATATATAAATACTTTATTTTCCTTTGCGCTATGGTCTGTTTACCCTTGTAAAAAGCTTGTTAACCAAGTGGTAATAAATGTCTCTTTGAGATAACGTTTCATCCTTTTCTGCACCCACGATTATTTAACCACTGCTCCCCTTTACAGAATAGGCCTATGTGTTCCTTTCTGTTACAGAAGAATGTCTGCTTCTTGATGGGTTTTTTTGTGTCATTTACTTTCAAGTTTAGCCTTTGTAATTTTGTCCTTATATATCTGTGCTTGCTTGTCCATTAAAAGAATGGCAGATGCAGCCATATTTCTCCCTTTTTGTGCAACCTAATTTTTTTCTCCACAGCAGGTCAGTTTGCCACTCTGATTTCAATAAATTTTCTCTCACTAATTACTTTCTTTCACATACTCCTTGAAATGATTGCTCTAAGACTCCACTGGCCAGTTCTTCACATCCATTCAGGTCTCCTTTCAGGAACATAACAACAGCTGAATTCTGTTCTATATTAAAGTACTCCCAATTTCCAAAGTAATGGAGGGTGTTTTACACCTGCCTTTGTACTCTTAATTCTGCATGCATGGTTATGACTACTAGTATGCAAATCTAAAGAGTTTCTGCCTGCTATTTAGTAATTTCTGTTCCCTAAGGAATGTTCTTTTTCTTCAATAGAATTGTTATTCCCATTAGTTCTCTGATATATTAGCAAAAACCTCCTACTAGTTTTTTTTCTAATAATCTATTAGCTCCTCCTAGCTAAGACTCCAGCCACCAACTCAGAATAGTATCAGATTCATTCAGGATAGCGTGTTGGAAGAAAATAAATTAAGCAAGAGAAGAAATTATATTATCCCCTCCCTTAAGCAGTCACAGGTGATTTCAGCCAAAAGGTAATAGATCTGTAGTCTGCTAGAAATGAGGTGAACAATCACACAACTGATAGGTAAGATACTCTGGTGTGGTGTCTGACACAGGCAATATATTTCTCATGTCCATCTGCTTGCATTTATGTGAAGTGAGGCTTAATTTGGTAGGTTGAGTGAAAACTGAGCTGATTCATGAGTGATCAGGTGGGTTTGCTTGAGAGGCAGCAGTGCTATCAAGGAGCTGGGCAGTAAGGTTAGGGTAGTAAGCTTTCTGGGTTTGCTCTGACAACGCATATCTCACAATGCCCAGAGTAAGTCAACTGTGGCAACTTGCTCAGGACTACTACGTGTTTCAGCTATGTGGAGCCATTAGATTAGGACTTCGGTTAGCAGTGGATTTGCTGAAAAATCCATATACGTATATATATGTATGTCTTCTATATGACTAGTTTGAACATTAGCAGCACTCAAGTGTTGCGTCATCTCCAAGACAGGCCAGTTGGTGAAGGCTTAAAACACTACTCATCTCTCTCTAAGGACTTCTGGGTTCTGCTAATGGCAAAAGGATGAACACAAGTTTCTATACCTTTATGTTTTATCTTTATGCTACGTAAATCACACATGCCCAGTGCAACAGGGAAGGATGCACAGTCTTGTGCTCAAATATTACAAAGGTAAGCATAGAATCTTAACCGCCTCATACACTTAAGTCTATACTATAGAGAACCTGTTTCTCTTCTTGTGGATTATTTCCTCTGTTATTACCTATAAAGTTCTCTACAATAATACATAGCAAATGCTAAAATGCTGCCAAGATCAGATGACAGTATTTGTGTTCCTTTTGCTTTGATGCATACCACATCATGCAGGGTAATAGACAACTACTCTTTTAGGGACCTAATCTTCATGTAAAATGTAGCAATACAGAATAAGATTATATTTCACCATTTCTCGAATGTGAATAGAAAAATGACACCCAGAGTTTGTAATTTCTGTCTGCCTAAAGGCTGTCAATCACTCCTGCTATGCGACACTTAAAAGCTGTCACCAATGTCTTTCAGAGGCGTCTACTCTTTTAGAAGTCTCCCTGCAGTATTTACTGATTATAAAAATGATATACAACCATGCATCACATGGGAGGGAGTGAGTGTTCCTTAAAACAGATTTACTCAGCCATTGTGCAATAGTCTCTGCAGTGGAAGTCATGTTCAGTGATTAATCACTTCCTACTGGAACCATCTGTATCTCCATGAAATCACTAAAATAGTACAATAATTAGTCAAGATTGAAACTTAAGGCAAATAAACCTATAAGATACAATACCAAAGATTTATTTGTCTCATTGTTTCTCTGTATTTTTCTGACTCAACAGGATACCAGAAAGAATTAGGCAGGTACAGCTTCTCAAAACTATAATAGACTTTATACAACCAGAGACACAGTAAATACACAGTCTGACACACAACATAAAAATAAAACTCTTTTTCCATTAGTGATCCTAAAGCCTGTTAAAAATAATTTCCATTAACAGGAGAGGATAAACCCCTTACGCTGCTCCTCTTTCCTTTTCACTAGATCTGTACCATATACAGTGTGTTGTCTTTCAAAACAGGGCAGCCATTCTGTTTCTGTAGGCAGGATCCCAAAGACCAGGCTGATGCCACAGGTGGATTGTAGTTCCTTCAGGAGTGCTGAGCCCAAATGTCTGGCAGAACTTATTCATTCACAAGTCTCCACTTGTGTTACTAGCATTTTCCCAGTGCCTGTTCCCATGAGCTCTATATGATTCAAATGGCAGTACAGTGAGTTGGGAGTAGCTTTGGCCTGTGGGAGGAGTCCTTCCCCTGGTCATTAACATTTGTCAGGTGTAAATTCAGAAGGAATCTGCTAACTCCAGCATATCTTTATGAGACAGGCTGAGTATGAATCTTACAGGTCATAGCCATTTCTGTTGAACAGCTATTTTTTCCTTCCAAAACCCAAGAGTGTGTCTGCGGATTTTAGGTGGGTTAAGTAATTCCTGGAGATGCCATACTGTGTGTCTTCTCCTTAGCACATGTTCTGAGGAGCAGACACATGTCACATGGCCCTTTCAGAAAAAATCCTGTCATCACAGGTGCTAATTCCATGTTTCATCAAAGCAGTTCAAACTAAATTACTTAATCTGTGGGAAGATGCTTGCCCTCTCTCCCCTTTCCACCCCGGACTGCTATGTTCTTTCAGTCTTCTCCCTGTGTCCTTGATTTTGACATTTACTACAGTCATATGGTCGACTTTATACAATTATAACTCAAGAAATGTAACTCACTTTGAAAGCCCAAACATACTTGTCAGTTTTCTCCTTCACAATGACCTACACAAGCATATTTGTGGCATAGTCTTCTAGGAACAAAACTTTCAGTATTATCTGTGGTGTAAGAAGCAAATTAATGCCTGCATGCTAATGAGTTTCATCTGCTCTTCCTGTGAGAACTTCAGGGTCTGTTTTTCCTTCAGTCAAGAAACCTCCCTCTCAATGTTTGCCACTCAACTAGGTATATTCTGTAAATCAGCAAATGCTAACAAGTAAATTTTTATGCCACCAGTACATAAGAGATCAAGGGTCTGGTATGAAGAAGGACAGAGATCTCAGCAAAATATATACAGAAAATACTTCCCCAAGGCCTGAAAGAGCAGACAGAAAACACAATAAACTGCACTGAAACTTGGACAGTTAAGCATAGATAGAATTAGAGAACAAAATATAAAAAAGACATTAAAAAAATGAACAGTTGCATTTTGTCTGTACACAGTTCTCAGCAGTGAAAATAATTAAGTACTTTCTGCTCAAAGTAGGACTTGCTTATAGTCCTAGCAATGAAAATATTGTGTATTTCCACATTTTTATCTGTATCCACAGTACCAAATTTTTTTCTCTTTACATCACAGCTGAGTAAACTTTCCCATCACTACAGAATTCTCATATACATAAACAGAAATGTGATTCTGCCTATTTTTCCTTTGTTTGATTGAAATTCATGGCTGATAAACACTGATGTTTTCTTCACCTCTATTTTATCCAGCCTGATCTCTCCTGTGCTGTTCACTGGCAGAGAATCATAAAAATACAGAGCAAGGCTGGGTTATCCTTTGAAAACAGATCTTTCTTTTGATTTTCCTCTGCTCTGCTACTACAACTGTGGAAACTTTTCCCCAGTGTTTCTGTTTTAAACATTTACCATAGTTTTGTTACCTTCAAAGTCCAGTCACCTTTAGACAACTATAATTTGGTAAATCTAAATCATTATTCCCCCAAAGGTATTGGTCTGTTTTCTTGCTCATAAAGCCACATAACAAACATAATGTAGCAGAGTTCTGTATACAGAGAATTTGCTGTGTACCTACAACCCTACTATCTAGGCAGTTAGAAAATAAAGAGTCCACAAAGTCTCCAAAAAAGTTATATGTTTTCTTGTTTGGCTTAAGGGAAAGAGAAGATAAAAATCCCGACCTTGGCATTAAACCTGGCTAAAGTTGCACAGTCTTCTAGATCAAACAAATTCCTATCTCTTGTAATAAAAACCAGTTTTTCAATATTGAGACATCTGTTACAATTCATGATGCCAGGAGTTGCTTAGAGTAATAGCAAGCTCTCTGGGGAAGTCCTACGGAATGCAAAAGTGAAGACTTCAAGGAAAAAATTAGAAAATCAAATTGCAGAAATTACTTAAACAAGCTATGATTCGTACTCAAGAAGGACATCCCTCCAAAAAGATTTTACTCAAATAATTGTACACTTTTGAATGATTACTAAAAACCTCTATGGTGCAATCATTTTTGCATCAAGTTATGTTAATATTTCCCCAATAAATGTTCCTTCTGAAAAAGTCAATAGAATCTGACATTAGGGTAAGTTAACTTGATATAAACTTTTTAAAAAAAGAAATAGGAGGGGTTTGAATGCACCTGGACAGTTGAATACATAATAAATGCTAGCAGAAAGGTCACTGTCCTCCGTCACACCAGGAAATAAAAAAATTCTATTATTGCAAGATTTTATTCTTTTTGTGTACCTCAGGTTTCACATGTAGTAGAAAACAGGCTTTCAGTTTGGGACTTGTGAGGGGTATTAAGAACATCTTTTTCTTACTAGCTAGATGAATATGTTGAAACTCAGGGGCCAATTATACTTGAGAACAAACCACATAATAGTGTGAGGATGACAGTACTAACATATTTTCCTTGGCCAAACTTTCAGAGATTTTATATTTCTACTCTACTCTACTCTACTCTACTCTACTCTACTCTACTCTACCCTACTCTACCCTACTCTACTCTACTCAAATATTTCCTTCTCACTTTTTCATCCAGAAAAGTTCTACTGACAATCTGTTGCTCAAGATAAACTATTTTAAGAGAAAACATATCAAAAGTGGTATCCATCAAGGGCAAATCTATCTTGCAAAAAAACCGGAATCTGGAAAAAGTGTTTTACAGAAAACCTCCAGAGAGATGCTAACTTGTACTGGAAGAACAAAATCTCTATGTCAGGATGCCATTTTTGATAATTTCACCTCCGAGGAGGGCTGCAAATAAGTCAGGAAAAGAAAATACAATCTCTCTAGGAGCTTTTTTACTCACTATGGCCAGTAATTTCTTTGAGAATCAGTGCATGGTGTTTGTATTAGACAACTAGATCAAACACATCTGGCAAGGCTGTATTGTCTGTGTCAGCCTTGGGGGGGAGTGGCTGGAAAGCTGCCTGGCAGAAAAAGATCTGGGGGTCCTGGTGGACAGCTGGCTCAACATGAGCCAGCAGTGTGCCCAGGTAGCCAAAAAGGCCAACGGCATCTTGGCCTGTATCAAGAATAATATGGCCAGCAGGAGTCAGGAAGTGATTGTGCCCCTGTACTCAGTGCTGGTGAGGCCACAGCTTGAGTACCNGGCAGACCTGGTAGAGTAGGGTCAATGGTTGGACTGGATGATCTTAAAGGTCTTTTCCAACCTAAATGATTCTATGATTCTATAATTTTATAAGAAAGTAATAGAAACGATGCAGACCCATTGCTGAAAAAAGTGGAGAACGGGGAGGGGAAGCTGAAGAGGGAATAGCCAAGGAGAAAATCCTTTCCCTTTTATGGAAAAATCCACTTTTGTCACATTATATAATGGTCATGTGATTTGCAGAGTCTGGTGGCATGTCTCATGCTATATGCACCATACAGTAAAGCTTTGGGCTTGTCCTGCTTCTTCTTAAGCAGGTCCCAAAATGCCAAGAAAGGCTGAAGCATCAATGAAACAGCAAATCCAATGTAATTATTTTTAAGTGCTATGCATAACATTTGGTGGTTTTACCTTGCAACTCTTGCATGCAGTATCAAAAAAACCAAAAACCAAACTGAAACAAAACAAAATAAAACAAACCCCAAAACAAAACACAAAAACCCCAAAACAAAAGACCAAAAAAACACCCCAAACCCCAAATTTGTTCAGTTTAAATATAAGGTAGTCCCTTTTTCTGAGGAGAAATAGTCTGGCAAATTATCTCATAAAAGCTTATAATCAACAACCCACCTCCCGCCCAGATCTTGTTAGTGTCATGAATGGGCAGGGACTGCCTCTGAGCATAGAATCTGATACAATTGCACTAGTTACACCGGCCTAAAGCCAGGTTTAGACTTAGGTAGTGGGGAGTAAGCCTCAAACCACTACAGTGAATTCAGTTTGAATTAAGCTTGAATTAAGCTATGCCTGATTAAAGCACATATTTACCAGGAAGACAAGCAAGGTGTAAATTCTCTTTTCTGTAACCATCCAAAGTTGCCTAATACAGTAAAGTATGATCTTGAGGGTAATGCAGTAGCTGATACTCAGTAGAATACAAATTCCATCAGCAGCCATTGAATGAGTCAACGGCTACCAACTTTTCAGAAGGGATAGGCAAGGAAGGAGAGGTGGTGGGGTGACCCTCTATGTTAGGGGCAGTTTTGAATGCCTAGAACTTAACATTGTGAATGACAGTGTTGAGTGTTTATGGATAAGAATCAAGG
>VYXH01007902.1:3963-19412 GCA_013397275.1 Burhinus bistriatus
GGTCTAGCAGTAACATCTGCCAGCTCTCTCAGCACTCGCGGGTGCCTCCCATCAGGGCCCATGGACTTATGGATGTCCAGCTTGGCCAAGTGTTCTCTAACCCAGTCATCCTCAACTGAGGGAAAATCTTCCTCTCTCCAGACCTTCCCCGTTGCCTCCAGGGTCTGGGATTCATGTGGGACAGCTTTAGCAGTGAAGGCCAAAGAAAAGAAGGCATTCAGTAACTCCGCCTTCTTTGTGTCTTCCACCACTAACTAGGGCACCCATCTGATTCATCAGTGGGCCTACATTTTCCCTAGTCTTCCTTTTTCGATTGATATACTGGAAGAACCTCTTCTTATTATCTTTATTTCTCAGCCTTTCCTTACAGAAGTAGTCCTCCAACTCCTAATCAACTTGTTCCAGTTATCAATATTTTTTTCTTGTACTGTGGGACAAAAAGTGGACAGAGTGTTCTAGAGTATTCTAGATGGGATCAAAGGTGTGTTGAGTAGAGGGAAAGAATCACTTTTGTTAATCTACTGGCTACACTTCTGTTGATCCAGTCAAATCTATGAGCTAGTCTGCTGGCATGCACTACTGGTTCTAGTTTAGCTTGTTGTCCACCAGGACCTCTATCTGTTTTCACAGATCTTCTTTCTAGCCAGTCTGTCCCAGCTTTATACCATTGCAGATGGTTAATCCATTCCAGGTACATGACTGTACATTTGTCCTTGTTGAATTTTATGACCTATTTTCTCCAGCCTGTCTAAGTGCTTTTGAAGGATAACTCTGCCCTTGAGCATATTGATTGTACTTCCCATTTTGTAACACAAAGCTTGATGAGGTGCGTTTGGTTCTGGTCAGGTCATAAAGATACTACACGTGGTAGGTCCCAGAAGAGACCCCTGAGGAACACCACATATAATTGGCCTTATGAAGTAGAGTATGGCCCATTTTCTCCTACCCTTTAAAGCCCATGATTCAGCTAGGTTTTTTTACCCACCCAGATAGTAACATCAATGTTTCTGCCACAGACTCCCTCTATCCATGTTGAAAGCTAAGGTAGGCAATGACCACTACTCTGCCCTAATCCAAAAATCCAGTCATTTCATCACAGAGTGTAATCAGGTTGGCCGAGCACAATCTACTTTTGATGACCCCGTGATGGCTATTCAAAATTACCTTCTTCCCTAGGAAACCACAAATATTTTCCCTGTGAACATGTTCTATCATATTTTTCAGGCTGATCTGGCAAGCCTGACTAGCTTGTATTTCCTTGGATTATTCCTTTTGTCCTTTGTGAAGATGGGTGAAACCTATGCCTTTTCCGAGTCATCAAGATCTTTCCAGGTCTCTCCTTTCAAACGTGATAGAAAGCAGCCTTGCATTACCATCAGCCAGATTTCTCAGAAGCATACCAGTGTGTCTTGGACTTGAATGGGCTGAGATTTCTCAAGAAATCTCTGACTTGGTCTTCTTCTGGTACTGGTATAAGTAGCATTGGTAAAATGAAAAGTTAGCTATTTACAAGACAAAATTGGTAAAAGGTGTTGTAAGTTTATTTTATGCTTTAAACCTTTTTAAAACTGGTACCATTTGTATAGTTCTGTACCTTGTTTTTTGTGCTACCTTGGAATACAATTATATTTTACAAGATGAAGGAAGTTTTGTTGTTTTTAAACATGAAGATTTTGATGTTTCTAAACAAAGTCAAGGGGCTTGAAAAAAGGCTCATATCAACTACAGTATGAACTCTAATTCATCAGCATTGTACAATGTGAGCCTCTGTTTAATGTGTGTGTGCTGTCTCGAATAGTTGCATGTTTCATTGCTTTAGGTGAAAGTTCTAAGGCGCCATAGTCAACCTACACAGCAGTCTGAGATACTAGTTTGCTTTCTAGGCATGAGCTAACTCATTCTGAAAGCAGTGTGTCACTCTGGCACCTCTTTCGGTGGTGTCAAAGAGGAGTACTGAGGCGAAAATATATTTCCCAACTATTTACTTGTTTAATTCAAGTATTCACTCAATGGGAAAGGAGTTGTTTACTTATCTTTTTCTACTTCCTTTAACCTTCTGGTACTGCTGTTGGCCCAAGATTGTCAGCTGGATAGAGATGCATTCAGAAATGATAGCTGCTTTCACAGGTGTATGGTGAAAAAACCCACCAAATGCCAAACAAAAACATCTAAGAAAAGGTGAAGACTTCCTCTAAAATAATAGTTGTGCAGCTGGCATCTTCTTTGCAAAATGATACAAATTGTGTAGAGAATTGTATTTTCTCTCTTCTCCCCAGTCTATCTCCTTCCATATGCAGTGCTGCACTTGTAGCATTTATCACAGCATGGGATGGATCATAATGTATTGCCTCTGCTGTCCCCATTTCCCTTGAAGTTCATCTTCAACACTTTAATTTGGATTCTTTCATGTCCATACTACTTGAACTGGTCCCCTTTATATACTACATCTGTGACTTCATTGAGTTCTTATTGTTTTGGCAAGATGTTTCTACCATCACCTGCCCAGTCCTAATTTTGTTCTAGCACCCAATTGTAATCTAATCTAGTATCAGATTCTCAGCCTGGCAAACAACATGGTTAACCTCATGTTTCTAAACTTTCAGTGTTTCTTTCAGCCTCTTTTTGTTTTTAAACTCCATATAAAGCTGAAATATATGATTACATCTGTTTGGTTTCATGTGTTACAAGTACAGATTTTTATTTTGTTTTAATTAAATGACAACCAACTGACCTCAAATGCATGAAAAGCAACAGTTGCTGAAAGGAGAACAGTGAACTTGTTTTCATGTGGCATGAATAATTGCTTGTAGGTGCAGAGACAGTGTAGTTTACTGCTGGAACACCTTACTCCTCTGTGTTAACTTTCTCTTGCAGCTTGTTTAACATGACAGTCACTTTGCACTCAGGAGCAGAGGGTTGTGATTAAGTGTTTCTATTTTGATCTGTCAATATTGTTTGGTCTGTATTTCTGTGCAACACAGTTGATTGCAGCTTTCTCATCTCACCTCCTAAACTGTCACAAAACCAGTCAGAACTCTTCTTCCCTTCTCTGCAGACTGCCTGTCAGTAGCATTTGAGATTAGGTTCTAATGTTATGTTTGTGATGTCTTTCTTATGTCTCTTATGTTCAACCTGACTGTTGTGGTAGAGAATATAAGTTGTTCTGGAATTATGTGCTCTGTCTGCTGCATAAATACATAAAATCAGCATTTTTTTCCCAGATTTCCCATAGGATTATTCCATCTGTTGGAGCACCCATATGGTAAAAAGTGTATGGATGACAAGGGTATGCAACTGCAATTCTTTCATATACTTTGATAACAAGCTTAGAGGAGATGACAAGTACAATAAAACAAATGCAGATTAAGCAGAGTTCATATTGAAAATGGTCTAACAAGCTTGCTACAATCACAAAAATGTTGACTAGGAAAACAAGAAATTCTCAGTGCTAGCATTTAATGTGCTTCTACAGACACCGTTATCTTAATGTAATGGTAAATAACGGAAAGACCTTTTAGGTTTGGAAAAAAAATTACAATTGCTCATACATCTCCAAACCCTTCTGATGAGTTTGGTACACAGCTGTTTCCAGTAATAAAACCTTTGTCTGGCTTTTACTAGCCCACTGAGAATACGTATACACATCTATCTTTTTATTGTTGTGATAAAATATCAGCAAGAAAAAAAAAAGCATGCAACCTTAAACGCTCATTAGAGATGGCTGTTCTCAATATACAAAAGGCAGCAGCTTTCATAAGGTTAATGTCAATATTAGCAATCTAAGACCAACTTCTCGCTGAAATGTTAACAGCTCAAGGGAAAAAAAGAGGTTGGTGTTTGTTTTTTTTAATGATCCCAGAGAATGAGCATGTTGCTGATGAATCTAAATAGACATGAGTGTGTTTGTTTATTGTATATTGTTTAATAATATTTTTGCTTCCTGTAGTCTCATGAAGCATGCAATTACAGTGTGGTATCTAATGGTACTTGCAGCTGTATTTATGGAAATACTAATCAATCTGATCCAGGTGTATTTTCCTTTTGCACGACAGTGAAGATTCTGCATATTTACTTCTCCCAGTAAAACACAATTCCATTAACTCCAGTAGCTGTCAACTGCTTTGTCCTTTCAGTAGAGGCTTATGTGCAGTAACTGTAGTTCAGACAATAGCTTGAATGTCTGTAAGTATCAGCAAAGGGGAAAAAAAAAAAAATCAACCCTACATCAAGGAGTATGCAAGAGTATATATGTGTTGACTGACATTATTCAATATGCAATCAGCAGTGATTTGAATTCTTATTTCCTGAAGCCGCTTTGTTTGCTCCAACAGTCCTATTCTAGATCTTCAATAAACTTCCAAACAGTTCTAATACTGTCTGTCACAGGCCTCAAAAGAACTGCTGGAATAGCTAAGTAGAGAAACTGCCTCTTCATTCACAATTCTGCCCTCGTTCTTGTGGCTAAAGAAACTGGAAGTACATTACAGAACACACCTCTATATAGTTAAATACTCTCTGTCGGGTCTGGCTTGAGAGCTGTTTTCCAGCCTTGGATCTTAACAAGAAAAAAAAAAAAAAAAAAAACAACCAAAAACCTAATAATTAAGAGATCTGATCAGCTTTTAGAGCTGGTGCAAATTATTGTTTCCATGCAAAGCATGAATAAGGAAATGGTGGCTTCTGTTACAAATAAAAAAACCGCCATGCTGTTCAAAATGCAAAGCTAAACAGAGAAGACAAATTGCTGATTACTTTTCTGTGGAACTGTAGGAATTGATTTAAGTTTGGTCATTTTAAGTCAGTGAAAGAAAGTTTTCTGGAAACAGAAGTCAAGATACGTTGACATCTGTGCAAATTAAAACAGTTCATGGTACCTGTTCACTGCAAAAGCCATAGTACTGTTTTATTCACATCATAAATCCCATTTCTCCATGTTTATTTGAGGCACACATGATGGAAAAAAGCAAGAATTCTATAGTACAATTAACTCTTAAGGCAGAGGGACATATTTGTTGCTGTGTATTCAAGTAATATCCATTTCAGTACTTCCACAATTGTCTGAACACTAAAATCTCTAAAACAATTATATGAACTGTTATGTTCCTTAATCGTATAAATTTTGAGTTAAGATAAAAAATTTTACTTTCTTTACAGATACAAAAAAGCGGTTGTCTTTTTTCTTTTTTTCTCTTTTTAGTGTTTTTTGTTTTTTGTTTTTTTTTTTTTTTAAATGAGATAATCAAGTTTTTCTATGCATTCCCCTTAAAATATTGTACAAGTGTAACAGATTTGGTTATTCATGAGACAGTTCAAGCAAATAACAAGTAATTGGAACTAAGGAGTGTCTGGAAATTTGGTTTGAGATTTTTTTTTAATATGCCATGCGTAAGTTTGGTGAAGAAAATGGAATAATCTTAATGTGAAGTCACATAGTCAACATCTAGTGTTCCCACCAAAACAACAGTCCAAAATGGTCTCCTATCTTCGGCCTCAACTTGTGGAATGGCTGGAAGACAATGGACATGTTGCAAGCGATCCAGACTGAGTGGCCTCATTGTAACAGCCGACCGCAATTGTAGCAAAAGACATCTGCAAGGCCAGGAGATTAAGAAACTGTGTACAGGGCAAAAAGATGAGAAAGTTGGACTGAAAAATAAGAAAAGCAGGATGTTGAAACAGGATAACAATGCAAATGGAAAAGTGCATGGACACCACAACAAGACCAATTATAAAGGAGAATTGAGCGCGTGAACAGATAGCTTTAGCCTATTATCAGTCTAGAAGTAGCGCGTGTGCTTTGTGTTAAATTGCTGTGTGTCTCCTAATAAAGTGGCACTAACTTGATCACATTGGTCGTATATGTTGTGTCCGTGACTTCCGCATCATCAACTGATTTTATTTTACTTTTGTTTTGCTATAAAACATACAAAGAAGTAGCTATCACCCTTACTTCCCATGTTTGCACAAAAATGGAACTGCTACTTAAAATAGAAATGACTTTCCTGCAAGATCTAGTGGTCTTTGAATATAAGTACTAAAAGATTTGATAATCAGGGAAGTATTAACCTTTTGAGAGTTCTGTGTTAAGCAGTCATAATGGCTTCTTTTGTCATATCTCAGGTACTTTTTGCCTAGAAAACTTCTGCTGGTACTGAAATATAATTTAGTCACTAAACAGTTTTCAATCAGTTAAGTTTATTATCAGTCAATTCTAACTGCCTATGTGTTGTCTGAGATTTGAAAATGTCTGTCACAAAGAAATATTTTCCAAAAGTCTGATGAAAAGTCTCTTAATGAAATATGACACGATGGAAAGAATTAGCAGCTCAGAGGCTTTGGTTCTTTTAGTGAGTTTTCTTGGATTATTTAGAAATTACCCAGTTTCAAAAAGGTTAATAACTATATTTCTGAATACGTAGACTTCATGAGGTGCTGAACTTCCTCTTGATTTCCTAAAAACTTATTTAAAACAATTCTAGCATTTCAAACTTCATAGCAATAATGCCTGCAGCAGTAACTGAAGATAAATCTGTAAAACGTAATTGGTTGAAAAACTTGGTCTAATTAAGTTACATATATCTGGAGTCTAGGCTTCAATATACTGTTTTGACTGATTGGTATTTCCGGGGTTGAAGACAACTTTAGAATCTGCAATGAAAGCAGAGCTTTATTAACTGTTGGGTTGAAAACTGTAGAAAAAATAAAGAAGAGTAATAGTGCTAAGAGTAATCTCCAGATCAGGCCAACTGCCCTTTGAATGCAAGTACTCTGTGAGTAAAGAATAGCAAGATATCTTTATTTTTGTGTTACCAACTTACATCAGGAGAACTGTGTTCGGTCAAAAAATTTGGACAAAATACATGCAGAGTTCTTATTTTTACTATTGTGAAGGGAAGATAGTGTTTTTAAAAAAAAAAAAAAAAAAAAANTGGAAAGAAAAATAGTTTTTTAAAAAAAAAAAAAAAAAAACAAAAAACCAAAAAAACCCCAAAAAACAACCAACCAAACAAAAAAAAACACAAAACAAAAAAAATACCCCAAAACAAGAAAACTCCACCTCATAGCAAAGCTGAAAAGTGGCAGGAGTAGAGGAAAATACAAAATGGAAGATGGGAGCAAAGAAGGGATCAGATAGAGATCAAATACACAAGAAAATCCTACTCCTGTCTGCCAGTCCCTCCTTTTGTGACTGCTGGAACAACTTTTTTGGCTTCATTTCACAGTTTCTCTTCCAAGCCTGGAAGGTTTAAAGAAAAATAAAAACTTGAAATGTCTTCAATGAAGAGAAGACATTTCTTTCTTCAAGTGAAGGAGCTGTCAAGGAAGTTCCTCTCAAACCAGAAGCAAGTGCTGAAATGCTGTTCTCAGCTTTGGTCTTGGACTCGTGCCTTCCTGACAGAATTTTTGTCAGTGTTTTGTGGAAGACAAGTTTGACTTTGACAACAAAGGTGGCAAGACACATCCTATGCCTGAACTAGGAAAGTTCTACTGGTTTGGCACAGTGTACAACCAAAGACTGATGGAGGAGAGGCACAGTTGGGTCAGTTCATTTTGTGGGCTCCAGCACATAACTGGATGATCCCTTATATAATCTCTTAAAAATTTCTGGTACTGTAACACCTGCCCCACCCTCCAATGCCTATTTAAGCCTTCTTGCACGCAGCCTCTTGTCATGTAGTCTTCACTGTCTGTCTAGTTTGGGAGTTTTTTCTAAATTTTAAAGATCCTTGGCTGCTCCTGTATTTGTCCACTGAAGAAACGGAGGTGATTCCTTTCAATTTTTCGGTAACTTATTGTATATTTAAAGACTGATGAATCCTCTGGTCTAATGTTCCTCCCCCTCCTTTTCGAGGCTTTAGGCAGTAAATAAAGAATACTTTAACACTTATTTTACACTGGATTCATATAACATTTTTGACTAGATAGCATAGTAGAGAGTATACTAACAAATACAGTAAACCAAAAGACTGTAGCAGCAAACAGATTAAATAGCTTTCTTTCAATGAAAAAAAAAATGCTTTCCTTTGAAATTAAAAAACACATTTCTAAGTCTTTTAAACACTTAAGTATTTAAAATGGTGTAGATACTATGAATAGAAAAAGAAAAAATAATCAAAGTTTGACAGTAGGACTTACATTGGTTTATGGGAGTGGTAAAGGAAAAAAAAAACATGTAAAAATATATAGCTGCCTAGCAGTATTTAAAAACTGTTTTGCTTTGTAGCAGAAAAAGCCCTACATTTTCCTAAGAGCATGTATTTAGAAAATTGGTAAAACCACTAAGCTTATTTCACAACTCAACTGTAAGCACCTGTACATCAAGAACAAAACCTAAGTAAATCGCCTCAAAAAGCATCTTAAAGGACTGTGGTAGTATGTACTGGTTTTTTACACATGAGGAAAAAACAGTTTTCTGTGTATGAAGGATAAACTACCTCAGTTTATAGAAGATTTCTAACACTTTTTTTTTCATAAAGCAGCTTCTTTAGTTCCGTGGTTTGGTTTGTTTGTTTTTTATTTCTCCAAAGAAACTTTTTTCTAGCTAAAATTTTAATTTCCAACTACTCTTAGTCAAACTGTATGATGAGTATTTGATAAGGATGTTTTTCTTCACTGATAGTGAATTGTTAAAATGATATTTGTAATAACGGAGAAACTAAAATTTTGGGTCTATTAGAGTTAATGGGAAACTCTTTCTAAAGTAAGAAAAAATCCCTTCTTATGTACATTTTGTTTTCTTGAGAAATCCTTCAGTATTTCCATCCTACATATGGGCTGGGAGCTAGAGTTAATCCCTACAACCTACACATATTTGTTCAAGTAAATGTTCAATCTTTTTCCCTTTAAAAGTTGTCACGAATACAAGATTTCCTTGATAGATGAGATCTTGTAGCTATTACAAGCTGTTCTGAAGATTTCTAGAGTCATCAAAACTGTAGTTATGCAGCTGTACCAGTTCTGACTGGGGTGGAGTTAACTTTCTTCATAGCAACCATGGTGCTGTGTTCTTCATTTGTGAATAAAATAGTGTTGATAACACACTGATTTTTTTTTTATTATCCCCCCCCCGTTGCTAAGCAGTGCTTGCATGGTGCCAAGGCTTTCTCTTTTTCCAATTGTGACCCTGCAGCGAGTAGGTTGGGGGTGGGCAAGAAGTCCAGAGAGAGCACAGCCATGATGTCACTCTCAGAAATAAAAACTCAGGGATAGGAGGATGTAAGAAGGATGTTCATGGTTATAGTATTTGTCTTCCCAAGTAACCGTTAACGCGTGCTGAGGCCCTGCTTTCTTCGGAAGTGGCTAGACAACTGCCTGCCAATGGGGAGCAGTTAATGAACTTCTCTCCTTGCTTTGCTTTGCTTGCTTGTGCAGCTTCTGCCTCACTCAGTAGACTATCTCCATGAGACTTTTTGTCCCCTTTCTATTTTCTTCCCATCCCACAGCAGAGTAAGCNATTTTCTTCCCATCCCACAGCAGGGTAAGCAAGCGGCTGTGTCATACTTAGCTGCTGGCTGTAGTCAACCCACTACAATCTTTTTGGCACCCCAAATGGGACTGTTAAAGAGAGAATGAGTCTTGCTGATTCCATCCTTGACTCTCAGGTTGACAAATCAGCTCGCGGGTGGGAACCAGGGAGTTACAGTTGCTGAGATATTGCTGCCAGTGCACTGTCATGGTAGCAATCAGCACTTGCTGTTCTTTGACACGCAGCAACCCGACAACAGAAGGATCATCTGAGAGGTGCTGGGCAAGGTAGACAGCTGTTTAATCTTCTCTATATCCCTAGTGGCTACACCAGAGGCTCACCACTATCCTTGTGGGTCCTTAAGGAATCTTTTCTGAGGTAGTCTATGCGAAGGATACACAGTGCTCTAGGCTGGTCACAATAGGATTCTTCTGCCACTTGTCTACTCTTAAGCTTACTCCATTGTCCAACCCAGACAACGGTTAGGGTCCCTTAGTCACTAAGGGGTAAAAGGGATAAATAAGTAATAAATAAACTTAAAACTTCATTCATACAATCATGATTATTGTCTTATGCATTATGGAGTTCAGCTGCTTCAGAGAAGAAGAAAATTACAGGAAAAACATAATAAGAAAATGCTTTTATTTTTAGAACAAGAATGAAATCAAAGTCTTAAAAGGAATTACAATCTTGTATTGAGGGACTGAAACAGAACCAGGAAGGTCTGTTTTTGAATGGCTTTAAAAATTAAAAAGGTCTTTCTTGTGCCTTAATTTGGGGGAGAAGTATGGACAATTTTTCTCTTTCTTAAGCTGCCATAGAAATGGTTGCTACTTTTATCAGCCCACTTCTAAGCTTCATGTGGGTGTTCTTATAAGTATTTAAGTGCAGGAAAGGAAATTTTTAACAATTGTCTCTTCCCCTGCCGTCATTTAAATATTTTGAAGCTTGGGAGTTGGATTAGAAAAATATCTAATTGCTCCACTTCTTCAAGCTTTTCTTCTAATTTCCTCTGATTTTTCAACCATTTTTTTTTTTATTTGGGAATGAGATAATAATTTTGAATATTGTCATAATGTTCATAAAAGGTTCCAGTTCAATTTGTGTGTCCTTAAACATTGCAGAGCAGCTAAATTGCTGTTACGGCATGTACAAACTTGTTTTTCCTAGTTATATTTAGTGAGCCCAGTAGAAGTCTTCTAGAATTTGCTGGTCACCATTGTATTTAGGATATACTGTAGACCTAAAGAAATATATGCTGTATTTTGTATAGGAAGTTGAAGAGCTGACTTGGTTCCTGTTACTGATAATTTGTCTGTTGCAGCCCCTTTTAGACAGGTGGAACAGACTCAAGAAACAACGTTTTCAATCTGTCTGAAAACAATGTAGTTTGAAAATTAGATAATTTAGGCTCAAATTAGAGGGTCTGGATGTTGTGAATCCCTGTCTCTATTTAAGCAGAGGATCCCTACCTCTGTCTTTCATCCTTGGTTCCCTAACCCTGAGCTATTGAGCAAAAGTATAATTTTCATCATGGGTGCTGGGGAGAGGAGGAACCTATAAAAACAGGAAAACTCAAACAAAAACCCACCCCACCTTTTTTTTTTTTTTTTTTCCTCCTCCCCAGTGCCTCTTTCCTTCCTTGGCAGGAACAATATAATGAATTAGGATCCAATTTGTAATTTGTTTCTAGGAGGATCAAAACTGTTCTGGCAGAAAATTCACTCTGGTTGACTTATGGAGCTCATTAAAAATTGTCTTTAATTGTCTTTGGGATTTATTTTTTGGTTTACATTGAATGTTGTGAAGCGCTTCACACACACCCCTCCCCACTCCTTTAGGGCACATTGCTACTTTATAGGCTAGATACCTATGCACATGTTAGGTTGGAAATGCAACCTGGGAAATATCCATAAATATATGTGGACCAATGTCATCTTCTCCTTTGACAAAATGTTTTATTATATTGCAAAACAAAGAAGTTTTCTGTTCTGTTGTTCTAAGCTGATTTTGATAATTTCTGAAGTGTTTTCCATTCAAAAAATATTGGTGACTATATCCACACATCAAAGTAATATTATTCTGTTGAAATTTTTTGTTCTAGAAATATTTTTGGATAAAAGTTAGTATCATAAATATGGAGCACTTAAAGTCTACTTTCTTCAATGTATCCCAAATTATGGCATCCACCTACTTTACACGATCCCTGAAGCTCCTTTTTGGTCTTAAAAACTGATGTTTTCCTTTTAGTTTTCAGTCTTCATTTCAAATCAGATACTTCTGTTCCATTCAGTTAATTTTCATACAGATGAACTTTTAGTACTTTTCTTTAAAGTATTCACAAATACTCTAATAATAACATGTTCATTCTCGAACTAACTTAGTTGCGATATTTCTCTATTTTTCTGAGTTGAGTGGTATTCTGAATAAGATCTTGAAGGAAAAAAATGTCTGCATGAATTTGTTACAGCTGTATGTCCTGGGGATACCTAGTACTATAGAAAAAAGTGAGATCAAAGACACTGGATATAACAGATACTTGATAGGTCCTGGAATGACTGTGCTGTTCTGCAAGGCTGCCACGCATGTCATTGCTGTTAGGGCTTGAGGATGGTTCTCCCCGAGGTTGCCCGAGACACCAAATTGCCCTTCTGCACTGGTGAAGGAACTGAAGCCTTTAGAGGGCTGGTGTGGCAACCAGCGTACCGCTCTTTATGACCTTTCACATTAAGTCCAGCTTATTTATCAAAAGACTTCATAAAATGTGTTTTATAACTATTGCATGTAATTTCTCCCATGGAAATAAAATTCTACCACAATTTCATAGAAAATTAAGTGTGGCATCTGTTCTTGCTCCACTAAAATCTTAGTAGCCACCTTATCTGTTCCCTGTTCTTAACAGCAGGGAATAGTTTTCTTCTTTCTGTCTAGACTTTCAGTGTTACTTATGATAGTGCTACCTCATATATTTCTTCTGGTTTTGTTGTTTCCTAGTTTCAGGAACTAGTCATAGATCATTGAGTAATGATCAATACTAGAAGAAAATTTTAAAAAGGATGAAACTGTCTGATTGTGTGTACTCCATTTATCTTTAGTATTCTCTTTGCATACGTCTTGTGGTCTAACCCAGCAGGCAGCTAACACCACACAGCAGTTTGCTCCCTCCCCAACAGTGGGATGGGGAAGAGAATCAGAAAAAAGATAAAACTTGTGGGTTGAGATAAAGGCAGTTTAATAGGACAGAAAAGGAAGGGAAAATAATAATAATAATAATGATAAAAGAACATACAAAACAAGTGATGCACAATGCAATTGCTCACCACCTGCTGACTGATGCCCAGCCAGTCCCTGAGCAGTGGCAAGCACACCCCAGCCAGCTCCCCCAGTTTCATTGTTCAGTATGACATCATGTGGTATGGAATATCCCTTTGGCCAGTTTGGGTCAGCTGTCCTGGCTGTGTCCCCTTCCAGCTGCTTGTGCACCCCCAGCCTCCTTGCTGGTGGGGCAATATGAGAAGCTGAAAAGTCCTTGACTTAGTGTAAGCACTGCTCAGCAACAACTAAAACATCAGTGTGTTATCAACATTATTCTTATCCTCAATCCAAATCAGGGCAGTATATGGTTACTAGGAAGAAAATTAAGTCTATCCCAGCCAAAACCAGGACAATATGCTAGGTAAGAAAATAAAAATTATGCCAAGCACTGAAAATGTAAAAGTGTGCAGAACTTGATTTCTGTTTTACCGTGAAACTAGTTACTAGTGTAATTGTGATAATTTTAAACAAAAATTCTGAATTCATTTTCTGGAGAGAAAAATGAGATTAGTAGAAGGACAGAAATGCATTTATGTTCCATTTCAACAGGTTTAAAACAGAGCTTCGTATCTTATGTTATGGAGTTTATTTTTTAAACTCTGTTGCTACACCCTGTTTTAAACAATGTATGGTAACAGAATGTATTCAGCTTTAAAATTGCTGTTGCGACAGTAGCACAAAATGTTTTTCAGAAGAATTCAGATTGCTTTAACAATGAAATAGGAAAACTTTCCACTTCACTTATCTGCAAACATGCATTAAAGTTAATATATATATGCATACATTTTTTGTATTGATATATAAAAGCAAAATACACTAAGACCTGGGCAAATTAATGTGGGAAAAAAATACAATAATACAAACTGTATATGAACAATAAAGCTTTGTTTCTTCATTAGAATTAAATGCAACTCTCTCTTCTACCATATATGAATTTATCAAAATACATGTCTACTTGAAAAGCTATTCAAGGCGATGAAGTTCAATTACTGTAAAGAGAATAAAAGAGATCATCAAATATTTAGATGAATTAAACTTAAATTATACATCTTTGTTGATTAAATAAAACTTACCATCTTCTCTGCTGTTATGACTTCTCTGGCCACAGAGCTGTGGAGTTCTGCAGCCTAACTTATAGTATCTAAAAAGTATATGTTATCAATCCTTTTGACTTCATAGCCATAAATGACATAATTTAAATTGGCTAAGATTTTATAAACTTTCTTTATATTTTGCATGTACTGTATGATTGTACAAATTGTTTTCTATTGGAGACATAAAATTATACTGACAAGTACATGGCTTCCTTAATAGGGTCTGATTTACTTTCTTTTACTATTTTATAAACTTCATGTGATAAGTATTCTAAAACACATTATTATCTTGAAGGTCAGCTAACTATTTAAAAAATTGTATTATATACTATGGATGAAAAAAGTTTACATCATGAAACAGAGTCCTGAAAGGGTTTTGTGTCACCGTTCTGTGTTAGTGTACTGAGGGCCTGGTACAAAATAAGGGGATGTTGATGTCAATAGCTGGCTTTCAGATAGGCAGAGGTGTTGATAATATGAACATAATTTCCTGAGAGACAGGTGGTATCCTTTATTTATTGAAACCTGCCTGAGCAAGGAGCCTGACACTATGATCACTAAATACAATCACTGACATCTAGGCCATGAAAGTTTGTAGTCTGTTTGATGGTGATGTATAAAAATGACATGAATATCAGTGGCTAATCTATGCATTAAACAAGGAAAGTATGTGATACTTCCGGGGCATAGTAAACATAAAATATATAACTACAAAAGTGTCTATTACTCCACTCATTAAGGTAAATTCATCATTTGTCAGCCTTAAAAACCATTGAGAGGCCATTGAACTCACCCTCTGCCCCCGTAACTGGGCATGCAACAACTTGCCTACGAGGCATTTTTTTATCTTATAGTGATTTAGAAAAAAAAATAAATAAACCCCATTTATTATCCAGGCAGTTGTGGTCATATCACCAAATACTGGATGGTATTTAGAAGGGGAAACAAATGCTATTAACATTATTTTTGTAGCATGTCTTTTTTTTTTAATTTATTTTTTATTTATTTTCTGTGGTCCTGGAGGTCATAGCTTTGTTAGTTTTTTACATGCGATGCATCACGTGGCTGTATAACAATCAGTTTAGTTATGCTTCCACAGAAAACTAAACCTAAATAGACAACTGGATTAAAGTTAGGAACATAAAACAGCGTATATATGCTCTCTTTCCAGTTTATCCAAGATTTCTTTACAGTCTTCCTTTTCACAAACTATTGAAATCTATGTGATAATCTGTAGTATATGGAGACTACTGTGGAAGAATTTACAAGGAACCAGTTTTTCCTAAATGTATTTTTGCACCTCTAACTTTGCCAAATTTTACCTTTGGAAACTCAGTTCAGTTGTAGAAGTCTGAATTAAAAACTGATTTGGCACCAGGTCATAAAAGGATGTGTAATTAAACTTGTGCTTCTTCACCATCTTGGACTTGGCTATGCTAATTTAGCTTTTTATGTTATCAAAGGGACCTGAGGGTTTGCATACACCTTTTTCAGTATGAGAGGAATCTCAAATGTTTCAGGTCTAAGGATCATTCTGGACATTAACAACTAATACATTACAGAATCACAGGGGT
>VYXH01007904.1:22690-42448 GCA_013397275.1 Burhinus bistriatus
GCTGAGACAGCAATATAAGCGGGGATGTATGGCACAGGGGTAGTGGGCAAGCAGTGATGTATGGGGCTGGGGTAAACAGGAGTCGACAGTGCTGGGGTGCATGGGACTGGCTGGCACAGGCAGGGCAGAGCTATGTGGGTGTGGGCAACAGGGGTGGATGGGGAAGAGCAAGCAGATGACAAGATAGGGGTGCGTGGTGCTGGGGTAATGGGCAGGCAGGGCTGGGATGTGTGGTGCCAGGGTAAGGGGTGTGGCAGCGGCATGTGGGGTGGGTTAGCAGGGATAGGCNCTGAGGTGTTTGGGGCTGGGATGGGGACAGGCAGTGGGTGTGCAAGGCAGGCTGGAGTGTGTGGGGCAGGCAGGGTGGGGGGCACTGGCCAGTCAGGTCAAGGGCACCACTTCAGTGTGGCCCCAGGCGGGCAATGAGAGGCAGAGCCATGAAGGAAGTGCTCGGCTGGGCTTTGACTGTGGAGGCTCTGCCCATCTGCTATGGTTCCTGGGGTACCACATCCCCGAGGCTGGTATCTGGGGTGGCCCAGGGGATGCTGCAGGGCACCCTGTTCTGCTGTGCCCTTTGCTGTCAGCTCTGGCAGGACCCAGCCCTTGTTTTTGGGCATCTGGCCTCCAGTAGCCCCAGGCCCCAAGGAAGGAGGGAGCAGGCAGTTTGCCTGCCTAGGGCTGTGGTTGTCCTTCCTTCCCTCCCCTCCTCCCCTCCTCTTCCTGTGCCGGGGAGGCTGCTTCTCTCCTCCCCGGGGCAGCAGTGGCAGGGTTACATCTGATAGCATCTGCCCTTTCCCAATTGCTGGCCTGGCCCCAGGGCAGTAGATGCACGGGGAGGTGGGAGAAAAGCTGTGCACACCTTGTAACCCCCTACTCCTTCTCACTGCCCCCACCTTGGAGGTCTCCTGCCTCTGCCATGGGGCAGCCATCCCGGTTGCAGCTAACACCAGAGCGGTGTTTGCCAGCAGCCCGTGTCCCTTGCTCATGGGTTCAGACTAGGCTTGCTCTGACACTGCTGCCTGCCCAGGTACCACTCAACCGGGCTGGCAGATGCCGTGTGGCCCCTCTCACCTCTCTTCTCTCCACCCCCGCAGGGCCCGGCTGTGTCGGATGGAGGTAAGACTGCTCTTTGCTCTGAGACAGGAGGCCAGCATCATCTTCAGGGGAGGGGGAAGCCCACAGCCAGCCCTGGTGTCAGGGGCAAGGAGTCAGCAGAGAATGAGGTCCTGTGCCAGCACAGGCTGTGCTGTGGGCGAGTACATGGCCGGGCTCCCACAGCGCCGGGCTGAGCCCTGTGCCAGGGACTTGCCATACCCTCACCATCCCTCCCACATGGCCCTGTATCACTTGTCCTTCCCTTCTGGCTGCTCAGCTGACTTCCTTGGGTGCTGGGGCTGAGGGGCTTCCCGGGGCAAGCAGAACCTGGGTAGCAGCCAGCCCCAGATTCCCTGAGGGAGTTTGTCTGCCTGTCCATCTGTCTCATTGTGCACCAGATATCTTAGCCAGCCCATTGGCACATCTTGGTCCTGCTGCAGGATCCTTCCAGCACGAGGTGCTGGGGGCTGCCATTCCCATCTGCACGCACAGGGTGTGTGCAGTTACCCCGTGTTTTGTACAGGAGGAGAAGGGTGGGGAGCCTGGCAAAGCAGCAGCCTGCCACCTCCCCTGCTCCCGCCAGCTTTGTTGGGAGAGCCCTGCTTCCATACCCTTACCTTCTCTTGCAAATGACCCTCTGCTCCCAGTTGCTCACCAGCCAAACCAGTTCAAAAGCTGGGGTTGCCCCTGGGAACTTCCGTCTTTTTCACGGAGGGACTCCATTTGAATGCACGGTCACCTTGGGTTTCCCCAAGGGTTTCCTCAGTGTTGGGAGCCAGGGATTACACTTTCTGTGCCCTCCTCTTGCTGGATTTGTTCCTTGTCGTGGCTAGAGAAATGGAGAAGGTAAGTTCAGGCACCTCTACCCATCCTCCGACCTACCCTCCATGCCATGTGCCCCCTGTGTCCCCTTCCACCCTGCTTTCCCTCTCTGGCTGGGTGCCTTCCCCACGCATCCGCTTTCTTCCCCGGGGAGATGAGTCACAGGTGGAGTCAGTGTGACACCCTAGGGAGGAGAGGGTGGCCAGTGCTGGCAGAGAGGGCTGTCACATTGAAAGGTGCCAGATGTGGCATCACAGTGCTTGATCTGCCAAGGATGCCACTGTGAGACCAGCTCCTCCTGCTCCCTTCCTGAGGTCTCACTGGCTCACATCAGGATAGGGCAGATGAACTCACTGCAGATACGGGGGCTGCTGGCAACAGGGGGTGACGCCGGGGGACACCCAGGCAGCCAGAACTGACCCTTTTTCTCTCTCAGAGTTAAATGCCTCCAGGGCCCGTGGCAGCAACCACAGCGTAAACAGCCTGCCGGGACCGCCGGCCACCTGTGGCTCCACACAGGGATCTGTGGTCAGCTGGGCCGAATCCTTCGAGACGCTGCTGCAGGACCGTGTGGCTGTCACCTACTTCACTGTGAGTGCCACAGCCCAGACCTCAATCCTTGTTACCATCAGCTCCTGGTCATTGGTAACCAAGCCATCCCACAGCCGCGGTGCCATCCAGGCCAGCAGCTCTCTCTGCCCCGCAGGAGTTCCTCAAGAAGGAGTTCAGTGCTGAAAATGTCTACTTCTGGCAGGCATGTGAGCGCTTCCAGCAGATCCCAGCCAGCAACACGCAGCAGGTACCGACCTTTGTGCAGCCATAGTGCGGCTGAGCCTGGGTCACGCAGCTGCTGGGAGGGATGCGGGCAGAGGTGGAGGTGGCTGTTGTGCCTGCATGTCCCAGGGTCCTGGCAGACCCCTGTTCTGGGAGGCTGAGCAGGCTGGGGTCTTTTGCGGGAGGCAGAAGGAGATGGATGCGATGTGCATCTTAAAAGCCACAGCCCACGGAGCAGGACATGCTTCTCCAGCCCAGTGTGGCCAGAGGATGCAGAATGCTGCTGGGAAGACAAGAGACCAAGGGCAGAGAGCTAGACAAGGGCTCATGGGGACAGAGCCCCACAGCTGGGGGGGATGGTTCCTACTTCGGGCTGTACCTCCGTGGGGAGATTGGCGTGTTGTGCCCAGAGCTTGGCGCTGAGTGGTGGAGGCTGGCTCCAATGCCTGTCCTGATGTGCAGGTACTGGGCTGGACCTGGGGGACTCGGCCCCTCAGGGCTCAGGTGGCTCCGTGGGGTGAGCCAGGAGCTCCCCACAGGGTAGCAGTGAGGAGGGAGGTTCTGGTCCCAGCCTGACCCCCCCACTGCCCTAGCTGGCCCAGGAGGCACGGCGGATCTACGATGAGTTCCTCTCCAGCCACTCAGTCAGTCCCGTGAACATCGACAAGCAGGCCTGGATTGGGGAGGACATGCTGGCTACCCCCTCCCCAGACATGTTTCGCATCCAGCAGCTCCAGGTATGAGCAGCACCTATGCTCCACCCCACCCATGGGATGGGGGCTGCAGGACCACCCTGTGCATCACCCAGCATTGCTGCTATCACCGTGGGGCCATGCCACGGAGCAGTGGCCAGAGCTGTAGGTGGGCAGTGGACTTAAGCCCACACATCCTCCCTTTGCAGATCTTTAACCTGATGAAGTTTGACAGCTACACACGCTTCGTGAAATCCCCGCTCTACCAGGCCTGCCTGCGGGCAGAGAGCCAGGGACAACCTCTGCCCGACCTGCGGCCCCACTCCCGCAGCAGCAGCCCCCCGCCTGACCTCAGCAAGGTGAGTAGGGTGGGAAGGCAGGATGAGGACCTGTCCCTTCGCCTGAGAAAATGGTTCTGGGTTCTTTCCCTGCTCCTTGGAGCAAACCCAGCCCCAGCCTGAGGGCAGACAAGCAGTCAGGGGACCGGGGAAAGAGAAGGGGCAGCCTCAGATGTCCCCACATTGAGATGCTTCTCTGTTCACCCCAGAAGTCAAAGCTGAAGCTGGGCAAGTCACTGCCACTGGGCGTGGAGACGGCAGGCAGTGGTGCCAACCGCAGCCCCCGCCGGTCCTTCAGGAAGGGAGAACGGCGGGAGCCCTCCTGGGCAGGTAGGTGCTGTGCCAAGCAGGGCAGTTAGGACTGTGCTGCCCTCAAAGGGAGCCCACGGCCTCCACCACCGTTCCTCTGTCTGTCCTAGAAGGGGGAGAAGGCAGTGGGAGTGCCATGCTGTGGCGGGAGTCCCAGGGCTCACTAAACTCCTCGGCCAGCCTGGACCTGGGCTTCCTGTCCTCAGCCAGTACAGCTGCTAGCCCCTGGACAGAGGTGAGTCGTCACCGCGCTGGCCCCGCGGCATCACACTGCCACGGGCCGGGCTCATCCTGCTGCATCCCTCCTGCAGGGCCACCGGAAGAGCCTGGGTGGCAGTGAGGCAGAGCTGCCGGCCAAGCCCATGAAGTACTGCTGCGTGTACCTGCCCGACGGCACGGCCTCACTGGCCTCCGTCCGGCCCGGCCACTCTATCCGTGACATGCTGGCGGGGATATGTGAGAAACGCGGCTTCAGCCTCCCCGACATCAAGGTCTACCTGGTGGGGAATGAGCAGGTAGGGTGGGCAGGGGGAGAGGGGTCTCTGGACTGGGACCACGTGCCACTCTTCTTGCTCCCTCCCGGTGGTTTGGCTCTTGCAGAAAGCGCTGGTGCTGGACCAGGAGTGCTCCGTGTTGGCAGACCAGGAGGTGAAGCTGGAGAACAGGATAAGCTTTGAGTGAGTGGGAGCCTTGGGGCTGATGCTGTTGTCCACAAGTGTCTGGTCCACATCATGCATGGCCACCCATGGTGCCCCATGCCCAACCCGCCAAGCAGTCCTGAACGCCCTGGCTGTCCCACTGCCTGTCCTGCCTGTCCGTGTTTGCTTGCAGACAGCCTCTTCTCCCCCTCTGCAGGCTGGAAATCTCTTCCCTCAATAAGACTATCCGCATCACAGCAAAGTCAACCAAGCGTATCCGGGAAGCGCTGCAGCCCGTGCTGGGGAAGTATGGTGTGAGGATGGAGCTGGCGTTGCTGCGGCGGGTGAGGGCTTGCACCTCGGCGGGCTCAGCCCCTGCCTCCTGCAGCTGGGGTGCTGTGGTGGTGGGGCCCCGGGTGTGGGGCTTGGGCCAGGGGCTGTTGGCAGTGATCAAGTGGTGACGAGCAGTGGTCCATGCCAGGGGCAGCCTGCAGGCTCATGGAGAGTCATCAGTGTTTGAGATGGGCCATGGCACCCTGCTGTGGGCTGGGAGGGACCAGTGGGTGGGCTCTGCACTGTGCAGCCCATGACCCAACAAGGTCTGGCCAGGGAGCTCACAGGTCCTCAGCCTGGCTGCCTTTGCCGTGCCACAGCAAGCGTGACACCAGCTAGGTCTTCCCATTGCAGCAAGGTGAACCGGCCGCCCTGGACCTGGAGAAGCTGGTCAGCACAGTGGCTGCTCAGAAACTTGTCCTGGAAACGCCAGCAGGTAAAGTATCCTCCACACCAAGCTGTGTGTCCCCCACAAGCTGTGTACTCCCTTAGAGCACTCATAGGGCCAGGCTGCTTTCTGCTTCCTGGGATGGGCTCCATCCTGTCACTGGCTGGGCCAGGACCAGGGTGCTGGCACAGAGTGCTGAGCATCACTTACCTTGTAGGCATGCGAGTGACAGACAGTGCCGAGGCTGCAGCCGCCCCCTCCCCACTCCGGAGCGAGGTGAGCTCAAGATCCCACAGCCCCAGTCAGAGATGCCTCCATGGCTGCTGCCATGGTCCATGGGGAAGGTGTGCCGTGCTGCGACCCTGGCACATGTCGCAGGGCTGGGCAGTGGGTGCTGAGGTGGGACCCAGGCTGTGGGAGGGCGATGGGGACATGTGCTGGGGGAGCACTGCCTCCTTGCCCCGTTGCTGAGGCCTGGGCTGCTCTTCACAGGAGGGAAGCCCAACAGGAGCAGAGCCCGACACACTGTGGGAGATGCCTTCCTCCTTCTCCCGGCCCCGGTCTTCAGCTGCCACGAACCTGAACCGCCGCACATATGACCTGGAAGGTGAGACCTGGCATGTCTGAAACTTGAGGGGCTGGGGAAAAACATGGGGTGAGGGACACAGGGCCCCCACTCTGCTGGGGATGAGCTACAGGGGACTTGGGGTCCCTGAGTGTGCTGGGGATGGGTGCAGAGTCCCATGGGTGCTGGCATGAAGCAGGGAGAAGGTGCAGGTGCTGTGCCTGGTTCATGTTCAGGGTCACATCAGGTGGAGAGGGCAGCCGAGGTGTTAGGACAGGAGCCCAAGCACTGGGCTCAGGTGCATGACCTGCATTTCCCCCAGGGCTGGTGGAGCTGCTGAACCGTGCCCAGAGCTGCCGGGCCAACGACCAGCGTGGGCTGCTCTCCAAGGAGGACCTGGTCCTGCCTGACTTCCTCCAGCTCCCCGGGCAGGACAACAGCACCCGCGACGGGTTGGATCAGCCACGTGCCCCTCACCCAGGCTCCGAGGGAAACGGCCATCCTCAGCCTGCAGAGCCGGCACCGGCTCAGCCTCCGGTTGACCACGAGCTCCGATGAGTCCTGCTGCACATCTGCACCCGGCACGTGGTACCCCCGGGCCATGCTGGGGTTCAACATGGGGCCCAACAGGCCCCTGCCCCTGCACTGCCGACACTGCCCGGACCGCAGATTCGTCCACGTCCTGTCCCAAACTGTCGCGTCGTGTCGCTGTGAGTGGTTGAGCCGCTGCCATGCCCCTCAGTGGGGTCACATCCTGGTGCACGTCAAGGGAGTCTTGTACATAGTTTGAACCCCTGTTGCAAAGCACTTTGCAACGTCCCACGCATGCCTGGCACTGTCCTGCACAGTGCCTCTGCCTGTGGCAGAGCTGCCAACCCAGCAAATCCTGCCTGTGCCGAGCTGGCACAGTCCTGTGGACTGTTCAGGTGGGGAAAGCACCCTTCCAACTGAAGGATGTGTGGGAGACGGAGGACACGGGTGGGTGGGGTGGCAAGGCAGGCACCAGCCCCAAACACCGGTGCTGTGGGCAGGCAGGGTCAGGAGAAGGCATGTCCAGAGCTGAGGGCCGGATCCGGTCCCTGATCCCACAGAAACAGAGATTCTCCCATTGTTGATGTGCGGGTCTACCTGTCCTAGGGAGGTAAGCATGGTCCTGCTGGCCTGTGGCCTGGGCAGGTTGTTGCCATCTGCATTGCATGAGTGTGGCAGGGCCTGATCCTGCCAGGCTCAGCACCATTGCAGTGCAGAGCACAGAGCCATACATCGTTCCTGCCCCAAGCAAACAGAGGTAGAGCCAGCGGGTTGTGCCAAAGAAGCCTTCCTCCTCCCTGCAGGGAGATCCTGTGTGGGTGGCTGCTGAAGCGATCCACAGGAGCAGATCCCCGTAGGTCCCCTGCCACAGCCCGGCTGGGACCATGGGTGCTCAGCCCTTGGGGACAGGCCTGCAGGGTGCCAGAGGAATGCAGCACCCCTGGGTGCTGAGCATCTCAGCCTGGTGTGCGGGTACCAAGCCTGGCATCCCTGCTGGTGGCTATGCTGGGCAGTAACCTTGAGCCCAGCTCTGCCAGACACGGCCGTGCCTGGCAGATCCCCATCCCAGGCAGCCCTGTGTCCCCAGAGGTCCCAGACCCAGCCTGCGATGGAGACAGCCCCCTGAGAGCAGCCAGGAGATCCCTCCATCATCCATATGTGCTGGGGCCCTTCCCTGGATCACTGCTTTGTCACCACTGCCTGGTCAGAGGCAGAGGGGTGGCCCAGGGCAGCCCTGGGGCTCACCTGGGGATGAGGGTCATGGCCACCCAGCCCCATGCTGCTGCAGCTGGCTGCGGCCCTGCAGCCCCAGTCAGAAACCCCCTGTGTCTCCGTGGTGCTGCTCAGTCCCGTCTGTGGTGTGAAACCGGGGGAAATAAAGAGCATTGCCTGGACACGCGTCTGTCTCCTTCCTCTGCCACGAGGCTGGATGGTGCTTTTCCTGGCAGCAATGTCCCTCCCAGCCCCTCCATACCCTACAGAGCCCCCCCAGGGCCAGGGCAGGGCTGGAGCCAGCCCTTGGTTCCAGTACCACCCTGCCCAGCGGCAAGGGGCAGTGCCAAGAGCTTGTTTTCCCGGCACCGCTGATGGTGTAGGGGAAGCTGCAGGGCCGGCACAGCCAAGGACTTCAGCCCCAACCCTGTCAATGAGTGACAGCCAGAGCTGGCAGGGCCTCACCATGTTAATGATTGTGGGGGCAGCTGGCCAAGAGCCCCCAGCCACGGGGCAAGTGCGGACACCGGCCTCCTGCCCGCCGCAGCCTGGCACTGGGCTCTGCGGGTGCCACTGGCTGCGCCCCCTCTCGCCAGAAAGGTCCCCAGGCCCTGCAGAGGCAGGACATGTTGCCTGCTGTGGCACTTCATGGGTATTCAACTGCATCAGTTTGTGTCTCGGTGGAGGCTCAGTGATCCTCTAGCAGTGGCAGGAATGTCCACAGGCTGTCCCCGAGCACCCTGGGGTACCTGAGGGATCTCCCCTTGCTCCCCCCATACAATTGGAGCTGGCTTGTCCATGGTGATGGGTCCTGGGAGTGTCAGATCCTGGAGGAACAGGGATGTGGCAGCCACACGGCCCCTCTGTGCCTGCTCCCCATAGGCACGGGGCTGGAGGGGCCTTTGGCCCCTGGCTCTCCCCTGGGCAGATGCGGAGGCGAGCTGGCCAGGCATCTCGCGGGTGGATGGAAACTTGGCCAGAGGTGCGTAAACAGTGGGTAATGATAAACTGCATCGAGGAGGTGGTGACGGCAACACTGGTGTCACTCTGCTTCTGCCCACCCTGGCATCGCACGTGCTGGGAAGGTGTGGGCTCTGCCCCACGCAGTCCTTGCAGTGCTGCTGACCGCTCTGTGCCGAGCCGTTGGCACAGGCTGAGCCGGGCCATGTGCCACCATCACCACCAGCAACAGGACACAGGGACCGCACTGGTGCTGACGTAACCCACCGCCAATGCCCTGGCAGCGAGGCGGTGTGTGGCCTGGGCAGAGCCAGGTCCCTCGTGGCTGATGCTCAATGGCTCCAAGGATGATGGATGTGTGTGTGGCCTCACCTCCCGTTTGGGACACCCTAGCAGTGTCAGCACCAAGCCCTTCTCCTCCTCCTCCTCTCAAGCAGGGGATGAAGCACCCAACACCAAGTGATGGAGAGCTGACGCTGCTCCGGCATCACCCCTCAGAGAGTGGGCTCCAGCACCGCCTCAGCTTTGCTCTCCACTGCACTGGCTGCCGCTCGCCCAGGGGCAATGCCGAGCCTCGGGCAGGTGAGGTGGGATGTGCTGGTGGTGCCGTACCCTGGGGGCGCCTGCCCCATCCTGCCCCGGGGCTGCAGCTGACGCGGGACACCACGTGGTTACCCATTAACTGCAGGAATTTCTGGGGAGGAGGTAAGCAGCAAGTGGAGGCGAGGGGCAACGCGGGGCTCCTTAGACTTTGCTCTTGGCGCGCGTATAAAGGACCGCAGTGCCCTGCGGGCCACTTTGCTGGAGGGACGCGTGGATGTGGCATGTGGACATGGTGCTGCCCTAAGTGCCTGGCCAGCCCCAGGTGAGCAAGGCCTTGGACAGGAGGGGTCCCCTCCCTGTGTCCCCTGCCTGCCCTCGCAGGAGCTTGCTGGGGTGCCATGGCGCCAGCCGGTGGCCCAGAGGACCATCAGGTGATGGGATGGTGCTCCTCAGTGGTGCCAGTACTGCGAGGATTCAGGGGGCCAGTGGCCATCAGCATGGCACATCCGTGGCTCTGCCATGGTGACATGTGGCCACCTCTGCTCAGCCTCAGCAGGAGCGATGCTGCCCTACCGGAGAGAGAGCCCGCCCCTGCCCCGCTGCCCAGTGCGGGGAGGAAGGGTGGTGCACGGGCCCCAGTTCGCCTACTGCCCCAGCCCCCAAGGTAGGTGCCCCCAGCCCTCTTCCTCCTCCTCTTCCTCACCCTGCCAGGCTCAGCTCTGCTTCTGGCCAGATCCTGGCCCAGGTAGTGCCCGGCTCTCCTCTGCAGGGGGGGTCCCTGTGAGGATGGGACCTTAACATTGGTGCCCCCTGTCTCCAGCTCTGCACCGGCTGCCGGGTGCCCACACCTGTCCCTTCACCATCAGTGCGGTACCTTGCCCTGACCATGGCTTCCCCTGCCCTGGCTCCCCGGGGCGCCTGGGCGAGGGCAGGGAGCGGTACGAGCTGGATATGCTGCCCTGGCAGGGGCCCCGGCTGGGCTTGGATGAGCTGCAGAAGCCAGGTGAGACCCCTGGGCGCTGAGTACACAGCACCTGGGTTGGGGAGCACCCCAGAGACCTGCCAGAGGCACCCAGGGGACCTTGGGGTGCCAGGACTGTGGCGTGCCAGGAGAGCTCCAGCTTTGTCTCTGGAACTGGCAGCAATTCCTCCCCACTGCCCCGCAGCGCCAGTTCTCGTGCTGGCATCCCAGATCAACCCCCAGCACAGCAGGCTGCCTGCCAGCAGGGGAGACCCTCAGCTCCCCGGGGTGCTGCGGTCAGAGCCGAGGGGCAACGAGGGTGGTTGGTACAAGGTGCTCCAGGGTGGGTGGAGATGGAGGGGACCCAGGGAGTGGTGGCATAGCTGGGAACATGAGCTCCATCCCACCAGGGGCACGGAAGGATGGCGTAGGGCTGCAGGAGTCCAGGGAGCCGGTGGTGTGCCACAGTCGGTGTTTAACACTCTCTCTTGTCTTGCACAGAACTGGGGTGCTGGGCCAGGGTCCAGTCCATCTGTGTCTCCCTTCTCAAGGTGCCCCTGATGTTTGGGTTCCTGTACCTCTTCGTGTGCTCTCTGGACGTGCTCAGCTCTGCCTTCCAGCTCGCCGGAGGTAGGGTGGCAGGGGCACCTGGGTGGCTGGTGGCACCCACCATGCCAGCACCCAGCCGCTTACGCTTTCTTGCAGGAAAGGTGGCTGGGGACATTTTCAAGGACAACGCCATCCTCTCCAACCCAGTTGCTGGGCTGGTGGTGGGCATCCTGGTGACCGTGCTGGTGCAGAGCTCCTCCACCTCTACCTCCATCATCGTCAGCATGGTCTCCTCAGGGCGTGAGTGCACCCACGGGGCTCTCAGGGACGTGAGGTTGGGGGACAGGGTGGCCAGATGGGGTCACCCTGAGCTGGGCCATGCTGTCCCCAGTGCTGGAGGTGCGCTCTGCCATTCCCATCATCATGGGCTCCAACATCGGCACGTCCGTCACCAACACCATTGTGGCCCTCATGCAGGCTGGTGACCGCAGTGAGTTCAAACGGTGAGAGCTGGTCAGGGCAGAGGGGACCCAGGGGGCTGGGGGCTGCTCCCAGGGGGCCACCCCATGCCTATGGGCACCTCTGCACAGGGCCTTCGCCGGTGCCACGGTCCACGACTGCTTCAACTGGCTGTCAGTGCTGGTCCTGCTGCCGCTGGAGGTGGTGAGCGGGTACCTGCACCGCGTCACCCACCTGGTCGTGGCCACCTTCAACATCCGCAGCGGGAAGGATGCCCCCGACCTGCTGAAGATCATCACAGAGCCCTTCACCAAGCTCATTATCCAGGTCTCCTCAACATAGTGTCCCCCAGGGTGGTGTCCCCAGGCTGGTGGTGGTCCCCCAGCATTGCTGTCCTACTGCTCATGATGATGTCCCTAGCACTGGTGTCCCTTTGATGGTGGTTGTATCCAAGTGTCCCCAGGCTGCCAGTGGTGTCCCCATCCCAGTGAAGATGTCCCCAAACTGTGGGTGCTGTCAGCCCCCAAGGGCCCTCTCCAACACGTGTGTTGTTGCAGCTGGACAAGTCAGTGATCACAGGCATCGCAACGGGGGATGAGAGCCTGCGCAACCGGAGCCTCATCCGTGTCTGGTGTGGCCCTGCACCCCCACAGGTGAGGGACCTGTGGCCCTGCTGGGGCCACCAAACAATTCCATGGAGGGTGGATGCTGGGCAGAGGCTTGCTGAGGATGCTGTGGAGCCAGCTGCAGACCACCCTCTCCCTGCAGATGGCCGCTGTGGGGCTTGTGCCCCCCGTGAACTGCACGGCCCCTGGCCACTGCAGCGCTAAGGGCATCGAGACCCTCTACAATGTCACCAGGCAGAAGTGTGAGTGGGTTTGGGGAGCTTGGGCAGGGCTGGGGGGGACGGGGCATGGGGCTTGAGAGGTGCAGATGGGGCTGTGGGGGTGTATGTGGATGGAGATGTGCTGGGCATGGGGCTGGAGTCATGATGTGGCACAGGGATGGGAGATGTTGGGGTTGGGGTCCAGGTGTGGGGCTATCTGGGGGGGGTGCAGGTTTGTGAGCAGGGCCAGGCCAGCCTTAGCCCCTCGCCCAGCCATGCTGTGGGGCAGGTGAGCATCTCTTCACCGACACGCCGCTGCCTGACCTGGCTGTGGGGCTGGTGCTGCTGGCCGCATCCCTCGTTGTGCTCTGCACCTGCCTCATCCTCCTGGTCAAACTCCTCAACTCCCTGCTCAAGGGGCAGGTGGCCAAAGCCATCCAGAAGGTCATCAACACTGGTGAGTGGGACAGGGACCACCGTGGGGTGAGTGGGATGGGACCCTGCCTGCCCCACGGCCACCTATCCCCATCCCCCTCCCCACCTGCCATCCTCACACCCATCCGTGGCTGCCCCTAACCCCCATCCCTGCCTGACCCTCATGCCCCCTGCCTGCCCCTGATCCCCACTATGACTGTCATGGCCTCCTGGTGTCCACGTCCTCTTTCCCCAGTCATCCCGGTCACCAGCCACCAGGCTGACCCCATACCCAGAGCCTGGCCCCACAACCCCCTCCCCAGCACCATGTAGGAGCTCTGGGCTGCCCCCAGCTGATGTGTCCATGCCCATGTCCATGCTTATGTCCATGGCCATGGCCATGCCGTGGCAGACCTCCCACACCCGCTCAGCTGGCTCACTGGGTACTTTGCCATGGTGGTCGGTGCTGGGATGACCTTCGTTGTGCAGAGCAGCTCTGTCTTCACCTCGGCCATCACACCCCTGATCGGTGAGTCCTGGACATGCTTGGTCCTCTGCCATGATGGCCCGTGGGTGCTAGGGCGCTTGGAGGGTCAGGAGGAGCCATGCTTCCTTGGGATAGCATGGGGATGGCATTGGCGAGGAGCGATGGGACAGGATGGGGTGCCTCTCCCACAGGTCTGGGGGTGATCAGCATTGAGCGTGCCTACCCTCTTACCCTGGGCTCCAACATCGGCACCACCACCACCGCCATCCTAGCTGCCCTGGCCAGCCCGGGGGACAAGTTGGCCAGCTCCTTCCAGGTATGAGCAGCCTGGGGCCATGGCCAGGCTGCCGAGAGGCACCACACAAGGCAAGGGTTGGGGGAAGCTCACGTGCCCGGCCCGATGGGGATGCTGTCCCTGCAGATCGCCCTCTGCCACTTCTTCTTCAACATCTCCGGCATCCTGCTGTGGTACCCACTGCCCTTCACCCGCCTGCCCATCCGCATGGCCAAGGCTCTGGGCGAGCGCACGGCCAAGTACCGCTGGTTTGCTGTGCTGTACCTCATCGTCTGCTTCCTCCTGTTGCCCTCCCTCATCTTTGGCATCTCCATGGCAGGCTGGCGGGTGCTGGTAGGGGTGGGTGCACCCTTCCTCAGCCTCCTCTTCTTTGTGGGGCTGGTGAACGCGCTCCAGGCACGCAGCCCTGGCCGCCTGCCCAAATGGCTGCAGACCTGGGACTTCCTCCCTGCCTGGATGCACTCGCTGCAGCCTCTCGACCGGCTCATCACCCAGGCCACCCTCTGCTGCACCGACCGCTGCCGCAGCTCTGAGGGCTGGGAGGAGCGCGAGGGCCCTCCCCGTGACAAGGCCAGGCTGGGGCTGGACAACCCCGCACTCTCTTACCCCGAGGAGGTGCCTGGCCCTGCTATCCGGGTGGGCTCCCCTCACCCACCCCTGCACAGTGCCACCCGGCTCTAGTCTGCACTGAACACCCAGGCCACCGCTCCCATGGCCACCCAGTTTCTGCAATCCCCACTCAGCTGGTGTCTAATAAATGCCGAGTGCCTGCGCTCCGGGTGTCTGTTCCTACACAGAGGCTCCTGCCTCTGCAAACTCTGCTGGAACCACCGCTGCACAGCCTGGCCCCATATGGGTGCCCGGTGTTGGGGACACACTAAACAAGCTGCTGGTGCTGTGGGGGCACACACTGACGGTGCCGCAGCAAAACCCTGTGCCTGGGTTTTGCAGCCATCCTGTACCGACATGCCACAGGCAGCATCTTCTTCCACCCCCCTCATCCCCAGAGGTCTGAGCTGGCAGGGTCCGTGCTGCACCGCTGTGTGCCACAGCAGTGTGTCGGTGTGCCGGCCACAGCACGGGGCAGCTGGCGAGGTGCTGTGGTGCTGCCAGTCTGGGGCTCAGCAGGATGTCGACTCGGCATGGTCAGGCAGTGTCCCCAGCCTGCCGGGTATCCCAATGCCCATGGCAGGAGCCCACCTGCCAGTGACCCTGGCAGGAGCTCTTTAAGTGTTGGCAATAACTGCTTCTCCCACTGCCCACAGATGCTTGGGCTCCTGCCAGCGATATCAGCCTGTCTGTCCCTCCCTCCTTCCCTCCCGCCCGCCCTCCTCCTGGGCTGGGAGCAGCGGAGCCAGCGGGGCAGCCGTGGGAGCTGCTCCGGGGCTCCCACCACTGCCCTGTGTGCCTAGCTGGGTGGCCACCAGGCCGGGACAACCTCCGCCTTGCTGCCAGACCAGGTCAATACGGGAGCGGTGGCAGCTGGGACGTCCCCCCGGAGACTCAGCGATGCCAGGGCTGCGGCAGGAGATGCAGCGGGGCCGGTGAGCGGGGAGCGCGTGGCGGGGGGCAGCCCCATGGGACTTCTTCTGTCTGAGGGGCCAGGCCAGCATGGAGCCAACCGGTGCCGTCCCCAACACCTCCAGTAACAGCAGCAGCACTGGCAGCGCCCCGCACTCGCCTGCAGCCACAGGGCTCATCCTGCTGGCCGCCCTGGCTGTCCTGCTGGCCACGCTGGTGGGCAACGCACTGGTGGTGGTGGCTGTCTCCACCAGCCGGGCCCTGCGGGCCCCACAGAACCTCTTCCTGGTGTCCCTGGCCTCGGCGGACATCCTGGTGGCTGTTCTCGTGCTGCCCTTCTCGCTAGCCAACGAGGTGATGGGCTACTGGTATTTCGGCGGCCTGTGGTGCAGTCTTTACCTGGCGCTGGACGTGCTGCTCTGCACCGCCTCCATCGGGCATCTCTGCGCCATCAGCCTCGACCGCTACTGGGCTGTCACCCGGGCAGCCCGGTTCAACCTGCGTCGCAGCCCCGGGCGGGTGAAGGGGATGATTGGGGCTGTCTGGGCAGCGGCGGCCCTGGTGGCACTGCCACCACTCCTGCGGGCCCGGCCAGGGAGCCGGGAATGCCAGCTGAGCCAGGAGACATGGTATGTGCTGGCCTCCTGCGCTGCCTCCTTCTTCGCCCCCTGCCTTGTCATGGTTGCCGTCTACTGCCGCATCTACCACCTGACCATCCGGCGGACGGCGGCCTTCCTTGCTGCCCGTGCCCCATGCCCTGCCGGTGCCAGCAAGAAGGGGCCGGAGGTCGGGATGCCAGGCTGGCGACGCCGGAGCCAGCACCAGAGCGTGTCGCTGTGCCGGCAGCGGCTGGTGCGGGCACGGGAGCGGCGCTTCACTGTCGTGCTGGCTGTGGTGATGGGGGCCTTTGTGCTGTGCTGGTTCCCCTTCTTCTTCACCTACAGCCTGGGGGCTGTCTGTGGGGAGGGCTGCCGTGTCTCCAAGCCCCTCTTCAGCTTTTTCTTCTGGATCGGCTACTGCAACAGCAGCCTCAACCCCCTCATCTACACCCTCTTCAACCGGGACTTCCGTGCCGCCTTCCGCCAGCTCCTTGCTGTCCCCCACCGGCACCGGACCTAGAGCCCTGCTGGGACACTGAGGATGCGGCCCCCAGCCCTGCTCACCACTGACAGTGCCCAGCCCCACTGTGGACCCTGGACTGCAGTGCTGGTGTGCACCTCGAGGTACTTTTGGAAATGCGGTGGTTAAATAAAATGAGGCCAAAGCCTGTGCCCGGGGCTGGCGTCTGCCTCCTGGGAGCCCAGCAAGCAGTACCCATAGTTGGTACTGGTTGTCACCTGGGTCACCCCATCTGTCCTCCTTGCAGCATGGGTGACCTGTTGGTGGTGACAACTAGTTGTGGAAGCTCTGGAGGGCACCAGTCCTCCCCGCTGCCAGGTGAACTCCAGCTCCTCTGCACAGTCATGACCCCCACCATCCCCTTATGCAGCAGACGGACCCCACGGTTGCTGCAGGGGGGACAAAGTACCCCACCTGGCAGTGTCCCTGGCACCAGGCTGAGCTGGCCGTGCCACCACAGCAGCCCAGTCTGAGCCCTGTGCCTCTCAGCCAGGGCTGTTCCCTCCAGCTGCCCATCAGCATGTAGCTGTGCCATGCCATGGGGGCTCCATGAGGGCACATATGTACCCCATGGTGGGGTATGGGGGGTGTGGGGCTGTGGTGGGACACCCCACATCCTGCTCAGGGTCTTCACCAGGATCTTGCTACTGGAGGGAAAGGAGGAATGACATCCCAGTGGTAGAAAGGCTGTCCTCCCTTGGGAGAGTGTGGGAGATGGGGCTGCATGGGGACAAGCTCCAGCACAGCCCGAGGTGCGAGGGGCCACGGGGACAACTGTGTGGTGAAGACCTGGGGGCAAACACATTGCTCCGAGGGCAGCAGCCACCCCACGCCCGCCCTGCCCAGCTTCCAGCCCTGCTCTGCACAGACACCCGGGGGTCAGGGGCCGCTCCACTTCTCCAGCTTTGAGGCTCAAAATAGAAAATCTCAAAACATCGGACTTTCACTCGGCTAAAAACAGCCGCCAGCGCCTGGGAGCTGGAGCACAAGGAACGCCAGCTCCCACCAGCTCCCGCAGGGATGGGCACAGCTCAGCACAGGGTCCGGGGGTCTGAAAGGGACAGGGGTACTCGCAGCAGTGAGGACCCCCAGGCCATCCCCTGCACTGGCTGACCCTGTCCGCAGAGGGTCACGGCACGAGCTCTGGGAACGGCAGAGGCTCCCGGCAGGGATCTTGCTGGGATGGGGACCTGGCGCTGAGCTCCCAGAGGCAGCCAGCCCTGGCAGTCAGAGAAGCCATGGTGGCACCATCTGCGGAAGGAGCTGCCCTATCGCTGCCGCCTGGCTTCCCCTCCCGCAGCCGCCTTTTGCCTTTTCACAGTTAAACAGCTTCTAAAAATACCCAGGGAGACGAGGGCGCCTGATGGGGACTCAGCCCAGAGAGAGCAGCTCTTCCCAAGGGGCACCAGACCCACAGTGCTCTGGCTCATGCACCCTGCCCTCACCCTTGCCCGGCACCGCAGGGGCTGACCAGGGAACCAGGCACTGTCCCTCCTCCTGGGCATGAGTGCACAGCTCCAGGATGCTGCGGGGCAGGAGAGGCCGGGGACCAGCCGGAGTGTGGGCATGCAGGAACCCCCCTGCTTGGGCAAGGAGATGCCAGCACAGCCAGCCTGTGCTGGTATCAGGGCAAAATCCAAGCCACCGAAGGGAGCTTCAGGCTGATTTCTGAAACATCAAGTCCTGAGGGCTGGAGGGGTCTGGGAGCACTTGGTCCCGCCCTTTGCCTCAGGCACTACCAGGGTGCTGGGGCGCTCTGGGGAGAGCTCCCCCATTGAGCATCTCCTGCTGCATCGCCACCCAGCACATTGCCCTGTCCGCGGAAGACCGGTCGAGCAGGTCGCTCTGTATCTCCACAGCAGCCACTTCCACTCCAAGTTTGTACAACATCTGTTTTATCTGCCACAGCGTGACCCTTATTCCTGCTCTGCTCACAAGCCGCCATGACCCCAGTACTGCCGGGAAAGCAGCTCCCCTGAAAGCGCTGATTACTCCTGACCAACTGCAGCACCTGCACTCATCCGCCTGGAATTGCATCCTGCGTTTTCAGGCTGTTTCTTCAATTTCTGAAAATTATTTTGAATTACTCCCTCGATAGGCTTGGGTTTGGAGCCCTCTCCCTCTCCAGCCGTGTCCCCTTTGCAGAGCTAAAAAAGCAGAGTGCCAGTTCTACCACCTGGGCTGCCACCAGCTCTGTTGGGGACACCAGGACCCCCCAGACACTCGTGCTGCTTCAGCATGACTCTTGCCAGTGGTGGGAACAGTGCTGCAAAACGCCAGCTGGGAGGAAACTGGAAGTAGCAACCTAAGGGTTAAGCGTGCAAATGCATGGAAACAAAGTCATCGCATTTGAAGCTCAAAATAAGTATGTGCCACCTTCAAAAGGGAAGCAGCTCTAAAAGAAGAAAGCTCACAGTGTGAGCGCATCCCTCATGGCAGAGTGACACAGGAGATCACCTCAGAGGTATGGCAGGGCAAAGCATCCTCCTCCTCATTACCGCTGCAGGTTTGTAACCAGAAGATGCGACACCTGATCTCCAGCGAGCGTTGAAGGGCATGGCAGACCACAGTCAGTACCGATTGCACCAGCAATGACTGCCTGGAATAATTTGTATTATCAGCCTTCCTGCCGCCTGAGGACATGAACCCCTTCTCTCCTCCTCACTAGCACGGCCTGGCCGAGTAGTGCTCAGGGGCCCCAGTCGGTCCCCACCACCAGGTTGCCATTAACAGAGGCCGGTGGAGGGACCTGTCCATCACCAAGTGCTCCTCCGTGCCCCAGCCACCACCAACCTTGCACCCGGGGCAGCCCCACTACCACCAGCTGCCACATGCAAGGCAGGAGGTATCACCCACGGGCTGCAGCAGGAGATGGGAGCCATTGGAAGGCAGAGGTGATGTCTGCACCCAAAAGCCAGAAGGAGCAGAAAGCCGGGCAGGCGCAACTTGCCAACAGTTAAGAGGGTTAACGCACGGTTTTACCCCCAGGAGAAGCAGGAGAGCTGGGCAGGTCATACGCAGGGCTGATAGACCATCAAGGGCTGCTCGACCAGGACAGAACTCTGCAGAGAAATCAATGACTTATTTGCTGGGGAAGCAAGTGCAGAGAGGTTCCCACACCACAGCTTGTCTTCAGATGGGATAAAGCTGCTGCTAATTGAAGCACCAGTAAAAAAAGAGCTTTTAGAGCAAATCAACGGAGGGAGGAAGCCTGCAGGAGCAGCAAGAGCTCGAGTACCAGAACGGCACATGAGCAGCCACCAGGGTCAGCCCCGGCAGGACGAGGCTGGCAGCGCCGCACCTTCCAACACCAAGGGACAAGGCCAAACCGCAAGGAGGAAGCCCCAAACCTCCACTGCAGCAGGACCAGGTGCAGCACCGGCGCGTGTCTTACCCACCCCATGACGCGGGCATTGACCAGCGCTGGACACACAGGTACTCGGGAGGCTTTACCGAGGCCATCACAAACACAGGCCCAGCCCGCAGGGGAAGGCTCCCCTAAGCGCGTAACTGCTGTTTAGAGGCGCGCAGGACAGCTCAAACACGACCCCAGACCCACCACCCTACCGGGGAAAGCCCCAGCGCTGTAGTGGAGCCCCGGCGCCAGGTCTCCATTATAAGCAGCCGCTCGGCCCCACCCTCTACGAAACTCCCCTATCACAACCCAGTCTGCAGCGGAGTGGCAGATCTGCACCCAATCAGATGCCGCAGAAGGCGGGTCTCTCTCCGTGGTGGGCGCAGTTGACGCTGGGAGCGGCGCGGAGCCGGGCGGGAGGCGGTGGTGCCGCCGCCCGGGCCCATGGAGCTGGAGAACATCGTCGCCAACACCGTCCTCCTCAAGGCCCGCGAAGGGGAGCGACGGCACCGGCCGGCCGCCGATCCCCGGAGCTGGGGGGGGCGGCGGGCCCGGGGCGGCGGTGGGGCAGG
>VYXH01007904.1:42594-59404 GCA_013397275.1 Burhinus bistriatus
GCCGCGGAGTAAGCTCAGCGCCCGGGAGGTGCCGGCCGGCCGGTGGTCTGAGCCGTGAGCCTGCCGGGCCGCCTTCGAGAGCGGCGTCCGCTCCCCTGGGCTGCGGCCAGGCGAGCTGCAGGCTCCGGCCATGGCTGTCTCTGGGACTCGGCCCCAGGCTGTCCCTCCCGGTGGGTCGGCACCTTCACACCAGCACTGACCCCCGGTCCCCTCAGTGCCAGGAGCTTTGCTGTAGGGCCACAAACCTCCTGCTGCTTCAGGGGTGACGGCTGAATTCCAGGGCCTCGGTGCGGGATGCAGCCTGCCACGCAGGGAAGCCTCAGGATGGCTTAAGGAGAGAGCTGGGAAGTCTGTCACGCAGGAGCCTGGTCCTTTGCAGAGGAGATGCGATTCAGCTAGGTGTCGGGGAGTTCATTAGATCACATAAAGTGGCGGGGAAGTACAGTCCCTCCTGGCCCACGGTGTGCAGCTGGCCAGACCAAGTCATTTTGGAGCCTGAGGCACCCACTGAAATCTAGTTAGAGGGCTTTAGAAATTAGATTTGTGGGAGCAAAGAGCAACAAAATTAAATTTACACAGGCAGAAACATTTTTGAGCTGCTTGAAAATCAGTCTTAGTGTAGGTACTTCAGGCACGGTGACCATGGTGGACCATGGTTCAGAATGCCAAGGTCTGGTTCAAAACCGAATCCATACAAAACCAAACAGCGGCACTGGGGACTTGAAGACACGAGGCCCTGCTTCACACGGAGCGAGTGACCAGGAGACTGGTTGCTGTTGTGCTTCTGGCAGAGCGGAGTTTGGTTGCTGATGCAGAGCGAGGCGTCAGACGGCTGCTGCGGTGCTTCCCAGTGCTTCTCTGGTGCCTCAGCAGATGGTGGGCAGTTTGGCTGCAGGCAGATACGATCCACTGACACGCTCATGCTGGACAGTTTCTGGCCTGTGGGAACCGGGGTGGCTGTGCTGCCTGTCCGCGGCTCTCCCACCCGTGGCTGGGCCGGCCATGGTGGCTGCTGGGGCGAGCTCTGGCAGCCTGCGTGACAGGACAGAGCTGCTTTGCTGGCCAGGTCCGACAGCACCACATGCTTTGCCTCATCCCAGCCTTTTTGGGAGCCTCCTGGTCTGTTGTGGGAGTGCGGGGCTGAGATCATCCTGCACGTGCAAGGGTGGCTGCTGACAACCATATTCAGCTGCTGCCATAAGATGACCGTGCTCTACATTTCCTTCAAACTCTTCTAGGAGGGTTTGGCCCAGGGAAGGTGAAGGATCCTTCCCCCATTGTCTCCCTTGCCTGCTGGCCTCTGGCAGAGGGACAACAGACCAGCTTTGAGCTATCAGCAAGCCCTGAAGCTCCCTTGTGGTGAGTTCTGGGTGGAGGTGGCCCACCCCTTGCCCCATCCCCAAAATGGGGGTGCTGGGAGGTTGGTGTGCAGGAGACAAGTTCCCTGCTGGGCTGTTTGCTACGGTGCCAGGAGGGTGGAGGAGAACCGTGCATGAAGGGCGCTGGAGCCTCCTTTCAAAGCAAACAACTCAAGGAAATGCAAGCTGCTGGTCCTCGTCCTCTGGGTGCTGTGGGGCACAGCTCTGCCTTTCCTTGAGCGCTCGTGGGGTGAGGATAGCTTGTCCTCCCATGCCCTCACTTAGTTGTCCCCATCCGTTTCGTTGCCGCAAGCCGTGGCTGACAAGAAGGTGTCTGTGCTGCTGGTTTCTTCCACCCCTGCTTACCCTTGAGTCACTTCCTTCCTGAGTTTGTACAATCGTGCAGCCCAGCTGCTGGTGCGGGGCAGATGTAGCACAGCAACCCACAGCATGCCAGGGGTTCGGACCTGGGACTGGCCCTGCAGAAGGCCAGCTGTGATGGCCCCGTCCCACCTGCCTGTCCAACCAAGGCCTCCTGCAGCGCAGGGAGCTGGATGCCTGGGGACTGTGTCTAGGATTAGGGGCTGAATTGCATCCGCAGTGGAGGAAAGTGTTATGAAAGTGTTTCTCAAGAGCTGATAAATGATGTTCAACCTCCCCTGATTTCAGAAAGCTGTGCCTTTGGCCCAGCTCAGCAGGGTGGTTTAATGTATTTCCAAAGGGAGGTGGGAGATTGTGTGTTTGTTGGCACCAAGCTGGGGGAAGACAATCCCTGGAGATTGGCTGATCCCAGAAATAAGGCATACAAGTATTTCAGTACTTAGTGCTTGCTATGATGTAAATTTTTTGGTCTATCTAGAAGCTTTCCCACCCTGTCCTACAGCACTGGGCATTTACTGCAGCAACTGAAGTTGGAATAATATCTGGTTCTTGGATCTTGCTTTTCTGAGACTGGCTTATCTCTGGAGAAAGGTGGGAGTGTCCCCACTTCACAGGTGGGAAACTGAAGTGATGAGCCCCGGGCAATGCAGTGAGTTGTCTGTGGAGCTGGGATTAGAGCAGGAATTCCTGTCTCCCAGCTTCATGTCCTCCCTCTGAGAGCCCCTCCCTGGAGTAAGCAATCAGTCTGGAATGAGTAGGTGGCATGAACATCGTTACTATGGCAGGAAGAGCTTCACATCGAGCAAGGCTTGGCCTGGAGAGGTGATTAGTTATGCAGAGGTCCTGAGGACAGGCCTGGGAGCCAAGAACTCTTGTGCAGGCAGAGTAACCTGTGGCATTAGGTACTCCTGCCCCTGCCCTGATTCTCCCATCTTAAATACGAGCTAACTGAGATGTCCAGGTTAAAGGTCTTCATGTTCTTGGCTGGGACTTTGTTCAGCAGGCAGAGTGGTTGGTCTGTCCGCTTCCTCTGGCAGTCAGAGGCTCTAACAATTTTGTTCCACCAGCCAGGAGGCAGCAGTACCACTTCGGTCTTGTTTTCTTTGCCTCGGCTGCTCATGTAAATGGACAGAGGGTATCTTGGCTCCTGGCAAGGCTAAACTGCAGTTGGACATCCTTGCTTCATAACTCATGGTACCAATTTTGTGTGCCCTGCAGGTGGTGGCGGAAATCGGAAAGGCAAGAGTAAGAAATGGCGCCAGATGCTGCAGTTCCCCCACATCAGCCTCTGCGAGGATCTTCGACAAACCCTTGGTGAGACGCAGTGGCTGGCGAGAGCTGAGCGGTGCCTGGGCTCTGCTCCAGAGCGGGGCCGGTGGGTGAGAATGTGTGGGTGTTGTGTACCCAAAATTGAGTCGTGCAAGCGTCAGAGACCTATAAGGGGGCACGTGTCGGCCAAAGCCCAGCCAGGATTTCTCAGAGCTCGGGGTGCAGGGGAGAAACAATGGGTAGGTAAGTCCCAGCTGCGTGGCGCTTGCCAGATAATGCTTGTTGATGTACCTACACACCTTCTAGACTGTGATGAGCTTCACTAGAGATATGCCACCTTCTTTGTGCAAACAGACCTGCTTGATGTTGCAGAGTTTTGGACCATCACTGTGGGGTGCCTCTGCATAAATAACAAAGGTCCTGCTAATGTCCTCTGGACTCCCTGTCTGGGATTCAGCTCTGCTGTGCAGACCTCAGCTTCTAATACTAATGCATCACCTTTTCTTGGGCAAAACTGGGTTCTTGCTGTGCAGTACAGATGAGAATTGTACAGTTGGGCAGGGCTTGGCCTGTCATTTTAATACTGCACTTTGTACTCTTCATGGTTTTAATGTTGTTTGTGCAGCAGGCTTGGTCCTGAGATCATGTGAAATTGTTTTGGGGCACAGGGGGTGGGAATGCTCTGCTTCCTGGGGAGAGCTTGTTTCAGTTGTTGCTCTGGATTCAGCTGTCAGCTGGAGAGTGGCACAGTGCTGGCCTTGCTTTAGAGCAAGTGTCACTGGGCTGAGTGGATTTGGGAGCTTTCTGCAGCTCCAGTCCCCGATTCCACCCTGCCTAGGTTTTCCAGGTCCTGGCAGCCCCAATGAGAGGAGTGGCTCCCTTTGAGGGCACATGGGACTGTAGCACTTGGAATAACTCAACCTCCATCATCCACACTGTAACCCCCAAGCTCACAACAGCCTGGTTCTGCTGCTGTGCAGGCCGTGCACCACCTCCCGGGACCAGCTTCTCAGCCGAATGTAGTCAGATGGGGACTCTACCCTTGGTTTTGCTGCAAACTGCCTCGCTGGAGTAAGTTCTGAGCACCGAACACAGCTCTGGCATGGGCTGTCCTTGCAGCTCCCGTCTTGGCCGTCCCAACCCCTATCTGCTTCTCTGACTTGTGTGCCCTCAGCAGACCTTTCCCTCAGCTGATGCCCATCTTCTGCCTGCGGCTGCCCTTCCTGTGGGTGTCATGACGTGTTTTCCAGCACTGAACTTCACCTTTGCTGTGCTACCCATTTGCCGGTGGTGAATGTTGGTGGTCTGTCTGTCTCTGCTGTCCCACTGTCCAGGACAGCGACCTTGTGGTGCTTTGGGAGGCACGTCCCTCCCAGCAGCTGGCTGTCACCGCCTGTGTCCCCACTTCCCCTCAGGGAGGCATACAAGAAGTGCTTCTGGCCCAGGTGGCGGCTGCCTCCCTTGGTTTCCTCGTGGGAAAGATGACCCTATTCCTTGTGCTTGGGACACTCTTTGGCTGGAGTGGTTTTGTTTTCCCCTCAGAGCCTGCTAGAAAGGCGTTTCTTTCCCATTCCAGAGGCTTGGCAGGACCATGGGCATGGTGGGCTGGTTGCCCACTGCAGAATTAAGCTTCGTGTGCCCTGACCACAGGGAGCAACCTTGTGTGAGCCTGGGCAGCGGCGAGGGCAGCCAAAAGCTTCTGATCTCACCGGCAGCAAACTTTCATCCTCTCCAGCTGAAGGGAACTCCTTCCCCTGCACACACAAAGAAACTGGCCGGTGCGGTGGAGCTGGCAAGGCTGCCTCCTCCCCCACTGCAGCCCGTGTCCGTCTCTGCACTCTCGTGCACCCTCAGGAAGCCACAGCTTCCTCGGGAGAAACTGCTGCGCAGGGAAGGGAAGGTCGGCAGTACCCACCCCGGGGGAGTGCTGCGTGCTGGTGGACAGCTGCGCATCTGCACCCCAGGCAGCCCGCAGCCCTCAGTGGCAATGGCTGTAACAGAAATCTGTTCTGGCCCATGATCAGACCACGTCTTGTGAATGGAAGGGAAGGGAAAAAAACAGGGAACTGGAAGTGCTCTGGATAGTCAAAGGGGTTTGTGCCTGGGCTGCCAGACTTCAGAGAGGGGTAGGAGGAATCAACAGGGAAGCAGAGCTCTGGAGGGCAGTAGGAGTTGACGTACAACCAAGTGGCTGTCCCACGGAGTGAGGCGGTCTCATTGCTGTGTGCAGCATTAACAGGACTTCTGTGGAAATGGTGCCTCCCATTTTGATGCTGCTGCTTTGAGTGGGGCCTTTGGGAATGTGAGTGGTTTGTAAGAGTCATCAGAGCAACTCTTGGCCTGGAGGATGTGCCGCAAAATAAGCTCGGTGTGTTCCTCATGTTCCAAGGAAAGTTGTGCATCTGGAGTAGTCAGTCAATCTCCGTGGGGAGAAGATTGAGAAGAGAGCCTCCAGGCAAGCGGAGACACAGAGGTCCCTTGCTAGAAACCGGAGGGGCAGGCTGTACAGAACAGCAGGCCAAACCTCTTTCAGAGAAGGAGATCTTCCATATGGGAACGTAAAAGCTCAGTCATGCCTCTTGTCCCCATGGATTGCATCTCACTCTCCTGGGAGTCTCAGGCTGGTGGGACCTGTGAGCAGCCAGCTGACGAGTCACAAGCCCCTCTACCACTGCCTGTAGCTGGGGCGATGGGCTGTGGCTGCTCCTTTGGGGGCTGGCAGTGAGGGATCTTCTCCTTATTTGCAGAGCGGGACTACCATAGCCTGTGTGAGAAGCAGCCCATTGGGCACATGCTCTTTCGGCAGTTCTGCGAGACACGACCTGAGCTGTCACGCTGCATCAAGTTCCTGGATGCTGTGGTAAGAGCAAAGCCCCTTTGGGCTTCACTGGGGGAGGCAGGGATGTTCTTGGTGCCCCGGGCATGGACTGGTTGGCCCTGAGTGCTTCTGCGGTTGCCAGGTACTTTTGGGCACATAGGGTTTTCCTGAAGGAAAAACCTGTGAGTTGCAGTTTCTCCAAGAAAGGGCTGGGCCTTTGCTTAGGGAGCTGGAGATCTGGTTTTCCAGGAAAGCATGGGAAACCTTGGGCAGAGCGTGTTGCTGCTCTGCAGCTGTTGCCCAGTAGCAAGGCTCAGTTCCTGGCTGGACCTGCTCCTCACACTGTTTGCTCTGTGCAGGCAGAGTACGAAGTGGCTCCAGATGAGAAGCGGAAGGAATGCGGGCAGCACCTGATTGAAAAGTACTTGAAGCCAAATGTGAGTAAGAGGGTTGTGTTTGCTGCCTGCAACGGTAGAACAGTTGGAAAGCTGACAGCTGTCATTACCCATGTCCTGCCACAGCGAACGTGCTGGGCAGGATGGTGAGGGTAGAGTACAGAGCCACCCCACCACCTCACAAGCGACCGTTACTGCTTTTCCCACTGGCCCTAAAGCAGATGGGCACCTGTGTGCTGTTCCTGCGGGCTTCTCCTTCCTGGGAGGATCCTTGTGCTCTGCTCCGTATGTCTGACTCCATCTCTTTGTCCCCAGAGTGAGGACCATGTGCCTGAAGTCCCCTCGCAGCTGGTGGATGCCTGTTGTGAGAGGCTGGAACAGGAACCTTCCAAGGAGCTCTTCAAGGAATCCACTAAGTAAGTTGGAGGCCTAGGGCCTGCCTTCAGGTCGCACCATGGCACAGGGCAGGCACGGCCGGGGCAGCTAACTCACCTTCTCCTTTGTGGTCACTTCCTCCAGGAGAGTGAGGGCTGGTGCTAAGGCTGGGGCCTGGGGAGTTTTGGGCTAGTGGTTTGCAGCTCAGCTACGGGAAAGCAAATGTAGGGAGCTTCCGTGGGTTGTAGGAGCCACAGGCTGCTGCAGAAACCTGTCACTCCTCTCAGTCTGCCATGGGTCTGAGTTGCCATTTGGGAAGACCCCATTTCAGCAAGCCTCGGCATCTGGCCGTGCTCTCCCTAGTCTTGTGCCTGGATCTCGTAGACACCCGTAGAACAGAGCTGACAGCCGCAGTCCCAGTGCCAGCTGTCCTCTCCCACTGGCTGCAGATGTGGCTGTTGTGGTTAGGTTACGTTGGCTGTTGCTGCAGGGATCTAAGGTCGCTTCTGTTCCCATCGCTGAAGCAGTGGCTGAGGTCCTGGCTCCGGGTGCAAAGCGGAAGCTGTTAGGCAAACCCGGCTTACGGCCTCCACCCCTCCCTGAACAGTAGCTGGAGCACGTTGCCTAATCGAGTGCAGGGCTGTGGCAATGGGTTTGCTGCAGTCTTCTGGGGAGCGTTAGCTCTGTGTGTGGTAACTAGTGTCGCTGTCTGAATGCGGAGCCTCCGGGCTGGGCCCTGCCTGCTCTTGGCAAGCTCTGAAAGGGGAAGAGCCCGTCCGCTTTTCCTTGATGCATGTCTCCAGTCTAGACACTATGTCTAAGGCTCTTTACTCCGCTGGGCAGCCCTGGCACTGATCTCCGCGGCAGTTAGCTCTCTTGAGCAGGATCCCCTGTGGCCTTTTGTGCTGGATATTCATCTGAAACTGAACAACTCAGCGCCTGGTGCTGAACATAGCTAACGGCTTTCAGCAGCTGATTACAGCCTTGAGTGTGCATTGGACCTGTGAGCAGAGGGGCAATTGCAAAGAGTCCCATCATCCCCTCTTTGTCCCACAGCCCGGGCTAGTGCTGAGAGGCCACAATTAGCAGTGCCAGTCCCATCCCAGGGTGCTATGTTCATCACAGTGGTACCTCCAACGCACCTTCCTTTTGCATCAGGCTTAGCGTGGAGTGGGGCTTTCTGGGCCAGGGCTCCATGGGTGATTCAGTACTAGTCTGGGTGAGGGGATGGCAAAGTGACCGGGCTCTTAGGGCTGTTCACCTCCTCTTTCCTTGAACCACTGGCTTTTTCGATGACTGTCATCAGCTCTCAGGAGCCTTACTGTCTCTGCTCTCTCCTAGGCTTATCCACGACTACCTGAGTGTGGCTCCCTTTGCTGACTACCTCGACAGCTTGTACTTCAACCGCTTTCTGCAGTGGAAATGGCTGGAACGGTAACAGTCCCTGGCATCTCTGGGAGACTTTCACTCTGCTTGCATGGGCTGCCTGAGGGCTGCTTCCCATGCTGGGCCCTAGCAGGAGCCAAGAGCCTGTCCTTTGCCTGCTCTTGCTGTCCTTCAGGGCCCTTTATTGGCACCATCAGCCTCTACTGGCTGCCCCAGCCTTGCTTGCCTTGCAGGGAAGCATGAGCAGGGGTTTTGGGGTGAGCCACAGTCTCTCAGGCCAGGGCATGGGGTAGGTTCAGTCCCTACTGTCTCTCTGCTCCCATCTCACTCCAGTTTCCTTTCCCTTGCAGGCAGCCAGTGACCAAAAACACTTTCCGCCAGTACCGTGTGCTGGGAAAGGGCGGTTTTGGGGAGGTGAGTGACCAGCATTTCCTCTGCATTCGGGTTACCAGGCAGCCACCGTTGGCCACTGCCAGATGCGGACCTGGGTTGGCCATCAGGGTGCCACAAGCTGCTCCAGCACCTGGAGGCGGGTGCTGCTGGCTGTGGGGGCTCTGCTCTGGGCACTGTTGTGCTCTGGGCATTGCATCATCTGTCAGTTCCCCTCTGAGGGGCTGGAGCTCCCCTCTGGCCGGGCACTGGAGGTGTGGGAGATGTTGCACAGAGTAGGTAGCATGTGGCCTGTGGCACATACTGCTGCCTGGGCCCAGAGTCAGGTCTGTTCCTGGTGTCTTGGCAGGGGAAACTGCGCTCCTGAAAATTGTCACTGTCAGGCTTCCTTCTGTTTCTGGAGCGGCCTTCTGTCTTCCCAGGCACCAGTCATGGTGCTGCTACAGGTGGCAGGGGCATCACAGCCCTCTGCTGCTTGTCTGTGACATCTGGAGATGTCACTGTTCCTTGTGTCCTTGCTTTGACAACAGGCTTCTTGCTAACCTCAGAGCGAGGTGGGGACAGGGACATCTTTGCCTTCCTGTGCCTCTTCCTGAGAGCAGAACCTAGACCTAGACCTCGCCCTGGAAGCAGCAACAGGAGGGTGCTGAGCCTTATTTCCCCTCCAGGTTTGTGCCTGCCAAGTGCGTGCCACGGGGAAGATGTACGCCTGCAAGAAGCTGGAGAAGAAACGGATCAAAAAGCGGAAGGGAGAGGCCATGGCCCTAAATGAGAAACAGATCCTGGAAAAAGTGAACAGTAGGTTTGTAGTAAGTACATAGGAATTGCTCTCACTTTGCTGCAGTGGTTGATTCTTCCTCCAACCAGCCAGCCTGGCATCTCTGTGCTCCTCACCCCGTGTGGAGAGGCAGGAGCAGGCCCTGCCCATGGGGTAGGGTCCTCTCAGCTGCAGATCTCTCACAAGACTGGGGTCTGGCAGGACCTCCTAGTACCTCCACAAGATGACCTAAATGTCCCCGAAGTCAGGCCCAAAGACCCATCTGGTCTCACAGGCACCTTGTTAACCTCTGGGGCAGAAGAAAGCAGCGAGAACTGTCTCTCCATACAGCCAAGTGGGCAGAAGCCTAGCCCTGAGCTGTGTAGTGGGGAGCTCTCCCCCTGGTTGCCCTGAAGTGTGGACAGCCTGAAACCTCCCTTTATGGAGGATTCATCTGATGCTGCCCCGGGGATGCTGTTGGGTGCTGCTTGCCCCTGGAGAGGAGCAGTTCTGGCTCAGGAAAATAGTGTCCTCCCTGTCTGAGGAAAGCTAGGGATGTGCAGGGGCTGCTGGGCACTTGCATGTCCTCCCTGGGTGTGCACAGTTGCCCTTCTGCCTCCTCTGCTGGCAAAGGCCCAGTCCTGCTGCCCATGAGTGGCTGCTTGGGTGACAAAGTGCCCATCAGAGTGTGGGCACCTCCCTCTTCCAGCTGTGTCTTCTAACAGCCTTTCTGCCCTGAATTGCAGGTGAGCTTAGCCTATGCATATGAAACTAAAGATGCTCTCTGCCTAGTGCTGACCCTCATGAATGGAGGGGACCTCAAGTTCCATATCTACCACATGGGAGAGGCCGGCTTCGAGGAGCCCCGGGCAGCTTTCTATGCTGCCGAGATCTGCTGTGGCCTCGAGGACTTGCACCAGGAGAGGATAGTGTACAGGTGCGTGCTGCCTGGCCCCTGCTGGGAGACCTTGTACGGGCTGCAGAAGCAAGAGGGTTCCTGCTGCTCTTACTAGCCCAGCTGGGTCTGTCTTCTCAAGAAAATAAGCTCAGTCTTGAAAGCAGCACAGAGCTGGCTGAGAAGGGATTGGGAACAGAAAGCTGATCTCATGGGAGAGACGGGAGAGCCTAGCTTGGCTTCCTCATGCTGGTAAATGATCGCCAAGAACAGGATGTGATCGTGCTGTGTGTGCCTCAGGGCAGGCATTTGGGTGCTTAACTCCCCGGGCAGTATTGACACTAGAACAAAGGAGGGTTGGCTGCCCAGATACCTCAAGACTGAGAGCTGGGCAGGAGGGAGAACAAGCTGATTGTATGACTGTACTCACCAGGTTGTGTGATGCAGGTTAAGGATAGCATGGCTAAACACGGGGCCAGAAAGTCCTTTCTAGTCCTACCCTGTGCCTTGTCCTGGGGCAAAGTAAGCAGAAGAAGCCTCTGCTCTTTCTCTCTTGCACAGCCTGCCCCATAGTCCCCACTGCACCTGCAGAGAAGGAATCAGCCCCAGGCTTACTGATTCCTTGCAGAGGGTTGAAGATTGTTATGGCATGCTTCTCTGCCTGGGAGGGGGGAGCTTGCAGGGCTAACTCTGGGGCAGGGGGTGCGAGGAAGGTTATCTGTGTGCCTGAGGCAGGGATATTGCATCCCTCTGCTGCTTATCTGTGACTTCTTGAGATGTCGCTGATCCTTGTGTCCTTTGCTTTGACAACGGGCTTCTTGCTAATCAAATCTCTTCCTTCCTAGGGACCTGAAGCCAGAGAACATATTGCTGGATGACCACGGTGAGTGCCAATCAAGAGAAGCCCTGGGCCTGGGTCCTCCTCTCTTCCTGTGCTTGAACCATGGTTACTCTGTGTTCTTGGCAGCTTCAGATGTTGTCCCTTGACCTTATCCTGTTACTTTGCCCCCTCCTCTGTGCAGGTCACATCCGTATCTCAGACCTGGGGCTAGCTGTGCACGTGCCAGAGGGCCAAACGATCAAGGGACGGGTGGGGACAGTTGGCTACATGGGTAAGTGGCCTTAGTTTAATCAAAAAGTGGTTTCTGACTGCACACGTTCCCCCTGCCTTCACACATCCATCACCCCCTCTCCTATGCAGCTCCAGAGGTGGTGAAGAATGAGCGCTACACATTCAGCCCAGACTGGTGGGCTCTGGGGTGCCTGGTGTACGAGATGATCGAGGGACAGTCCCCCTTCCAGCAGCGCAAGAAGAAGATTAAGCGGGAGGAGGTGGAGCGGTTGGTGAAGGAAGTGCAGGAGGAGTACTCAGAGAAGTTCTCACCCTGCGCCCGCTCCCTCTGTACCATGGTACGAGTGTGCATCCCTGTCCCTTCACTCCCACCTGCCTTTGCAGGCAGCCAGGTTCCCTTGCTCTGGCTCTGATAAGACCGTGCAGGAGGGTCCAGAGTGCTTTAATTCCTCACTCTCCCAGCTGCCTAGCAGGGCCATGCTGGCCCTAGAGATACACTGCAGGAGCCCAGCCGACCTCAGGGCGGCTGCTGCCTGAAGCACCCTCCACCTGGGTCACTGATTTCCTTTGTGTTGCAGCTCCTGTGCAAAGACCCTCTGGAGCGCCTGGGGTGCCGAGGAGCTGGGGCCAAGGAAGTGAAGGAGCACCCTCTCTTCAAGCATCTCAACTTCAGGAGGCTGGAAGCAGGCATGCTGGACCCCCCCTTCAAGCCAGATGTAAGTGCCTGTCCATGCCCTGACCTCTTCAGTCCCTGGTGCTGTCAAGGGAAGCAGGAGCCCTGGGATGGCTCATCTGAGGAGATGGCACCCATACCTTTCTCTGTTGTTTCTGAAGCCTGGCAGAAAAGGGGTCAAGCAAGCTCTGGGCTGTGGGGAGAGGAGGATTGGGCTTGGCCATGAGCCACACTTGCTTGAGATGGTGGCATCTAAGTGGAGCCTGGCATTAGAGCAGTCTTTGTCCTGTTTAGCCCCAGGCCATCTACTGCAAAGATGTTCTGGACATTGAGCAGTTCTCCACAGTGAAAGGGGTGGAGCTGGAACCCACGGACAATGACTTCTACCAGAAGTTTGCTACAGGAAGCGTGCCCATTCCTTGGCAGAATGAGGTAGGTTTACAAGACAAGTTTTTGCTCCTGCTTGTGCCCACCATGGCCACATGCAGTGTCCTGCAGGGTTCGTGCTGTCCCTGCTGCTCTTGCACTCTGCTGGGCCCTCAGTGATGGCCTTTGTGTGGCAGTTGCTGCAGCCATCTTTGTCCTCTTCCAGATGATCGAGACGGAGTGTTTTAAGGAGCTGAATGTCTTTAGCACAGACGGCACGGTGCCCCCAGACCTAGACTGGAAAGGGCAGCCTTCTCCACAGCCGAAAAAAGGGTTACTCCAGCGCTTATTCAGCAGACAGGTAAGAGTGTTTGCCCAGCGTTTCCTCCCAGCAAGTCCTCTAGCAGCACTGAGCTTGCTCCTGCCTGTGCCAGGCAAATCTGGCAGGGAGGTGAGCACGAGGGGGAAGCAGGCAAAGTCTCCCCCTGTGTTTGGTGGCCAGACCCCAAGGCTCTCAGAGGGACCCACGCAAGACTACAGGGAGCCAGCCCGCACCTGGCTGGCCCTCCCTGTGCTGGGGGGGTCGAGGGGGCTGGGATGAAGTGTCCTGGCTAAACATGCTGCAGTCACACAGGGAGAGGGCTGTTGTTGAAGGCACTAAAATAATAAGTCTACTCTCTTCCTACATGAATAATACCATCCCTGAAGAAGACCTTGCTCTTGGAATGGGCTCCTGGGCTCCCCAGAGCATTTCTGCCAGACCTTGAGCAGGCAGAGAGAGCAGTGCTTTCGAGGGATGAGGAGAATGGAAATGTCTTGCAGCTGCTATGGGCTTGCTTGCCTGCCTGTCTCCTCTGCCCAGAACAGTCTTTGCCTTCTTTCCAGGACTGGCAAAGTCTGGGCTGCTGCCTCTCAACAGCTGCTTGCAGCTGTGGGACTCAAGCGTGGTTGGCTCTGGACCCACTCTTAGCCACCCGGTGCTGACTCCTGCTTCTCCAATGAGCTCCAAGTAGTGCTTCACAGTGGGCTGCCCTAGTCAGAGCCAGCTCTGGGTTGTGATATCCAGCCCTTCCTGAGGCGGGCAGGACCTGCCGGAGGATGGGCAGCTGCATGTAGCAGGGGTTGAGCTGTGATTTGCCACGTGTTTTCTCTTTCCAGAGGTGAGCAGTCTCTCCTGGCTGCTCTGCTCAGGGAAATACCCGGTGGCCTGCGGACATGGCAAGATCTGGGAAAGAGGAGTGTTGTCCTTCAGTGCCTATCCCCCTCCCCCAGCAGAGCACAAGCTGCTTGTCGTTCTAACTGCCCCCTGAGCCACTAATCCCACTTCCCTGCTCTCGCTGCCTTCGTGAGGGAGGCCTTGCCCTCAGCTTGAGCCAAAGCTGCCCCTGCACTGCCGCTGCTGGGAGCTCCGCTCCCAGGGGGCTGTGGGAAGTCCCCTTCACTCCTCTCTTCAGATGTCCGGGACACACAGAAGGGTTGAGAAACTGTGAAGGGTTTGGCATTGCCCCATGCTCAGGCTCGCTCCTGTTCCAGCATAAAGGGCTTCAGCTGCTTCTGCGGCCAGCGGAGCCCTGAGCGGGGCAGATCGTCTGTGCTGGCACTGAGCTGTTTCCCTTGATGGCTGTAGTCCATGGAGCCCATCTTCTTCCCAGCTTCTGAGCTAGTCAGCTGTGTGCTCACCAGTGTGTCTGCCAGGAGCTGAACCCCCAGATGCAGCTTGACTGTTTCTCTGCAGACTGAGGGTCCCCTACAGCCCCTTGCCTCCCATGCACAGGCTGGGGGGGGCCTGGCCCTTCCCTGCCCGAGGGCAGCTGTAGGCTGGGTTGTATGACCGTGCTCACCCTCTGCTTGCTGTGCTCCTCTCTCTTCCTCCTCCCTCTCCTTGCCCTTCTGACTTCAGGATTGTTGTGGAAACTGCAGCGACAGTGAGGAAGAGCCCACCCGGCTGTAGAGCACGGCTCGTTCTCCAGCCCCTGGGACCCCCTTGCCTCTACGGGTGCCCAGCCTGAAGGACAAGGTAGCAACAGCCCCGCAAGGTGGATTTGTTTACAGCTTTACACGTCTGTATTTGAAGATGGTGAGGATGGCTCCAGGGCTGGCAGCAGCAGGCAGCTCGGGCCAGGGTGCCTCTGGCTGGGGGACAAGCCCTCGTCCCTGAGACAGACCTGAACGCTTCGGAATGCTGCTTGGGATTGTGCTGCTGCCGCCCGCCGGCTACCGCTCCCCTCCCGGGCCCAGGGTGGGAGGGAGGGATTGTGCCGGCGTGGGCCAAGGCCAGGCTGGAGCAGCTCTGCTGACACATTCCACGGTGCCGAAGCGGCACTGCAGGTTTGGTGTATATTTATATATGTCAGTCTGTACATATCACATGTTGGTTTTTAATCTATAGGTGGGGGCCTGCACTGCCCCCACCCTGTCACAGGCACAAATGTCCTCCTATGGGGGGAGCGACGGTCCCAGCTTTGTACCAGGGAGTCCTGGGCAGAGGCCTTCTGTGCCTTGAGGTGCCTAAAGCATCTTTCCTGGACCTTTCTGGCCATGCTGAGGCGTCCCTGGCTCCAGCGGAGTCCATTGCTCAGCCCCAAGGCACAGGAAACTGCTGTGCCAAAGCGTCTACCATTGCATCCTGGCAGCAGAGCGTCACTGCCTCATCCTCGCTTCCCTGTCTGCCGGAGCCTGCTTCCTCCTGCCTCGTCTCGCACATGCTGCCAGCTCTGGCGAGCTGATCTCGGCCCCCTCTCCAGACCGCTGGCAGGATGCCTGCAGCACAGTGGGGCACAGCCGCTCCCAGGGCACCTGCTCAGAAGGTACCTGCTGCTGGGTCCAAAGGGTCAGTCTGATCCCCAGTGTGGCACAGGATGGCCCCAGCGCAGTTCCACCAGCTCTGGACCAGCCATCTGTGCGTGCTGGGGGTGCCACGGTCCCCAGGCCCAGCTCGGTGTCGGAGGAGCAGACACATAAGGGACCCTGTTCTCAGGGAGCAAAGCTGTGGTAAAGGGAATGTCCCTTCCTGGGCTCATGCTGTGAGCTGTGACCCAAGAGCGAGTGGGGCTGGGACCAGCCTTCCTGCTGTACCGGCTTGGTGTGTGTCCCTAGGGGTCTCAGGGAGCCAGCACTGCTCCTGTGCCTCCTGAGGACAGGCCAGGAGTGGAGGAGCTGGAGCCTTGTGTGTCCTTGGGGAGCAGTGTGCTTAGCCCACCTCTCCGTTCTGCTTGTCCTGTCTGCTCTTGTGCACACTCATCCCAGCTGTGTCCCGAGCAATAACTTGTCTCTTCTGTGTGTGTGTGTACACACACGCGTGTGTGCGTGCATGTGTGCGTGCTGCTGCCTCGTGCTCGTTCTGAGCCAGGCCCCCCAGAGGGGGCTGAGCACCTACTTGGACCTGTGGTATCATGTGCTTGCCTTGCACTAAAGTTGGAGAGTATTTAAATTTTTAACCTTTTGTTAAGTGTAAGATTCGCCGTGCCTTCTATTGCTGTCGTGTCAAGGGGGGCCCACTCCAGACCGTACAGGGTTGGTGGCTGTAAGGAGGAGAGGAGCAGGGACCCCCATTCTGGGCTGCCGTGGGCTCTGTGTGATGCTCCTGTCCTGCAGGGAGGGGCTGGGGCTGCCCTCTAGGGCAGGGGCTGATGCTGAGCTCCGGGGACCACGGGTGGCTCTCGGTGGCTTCTGCTGGGTGGTTTGGGTCAGTGCAGGGGCATGACAGGTACAAGGCCTTGTGCTGTTGGGGTGCTCATGTCTGCTCTGGTCCCCTTTGGGGCATGTCGTGTCCCCCCCCGGCTCCCCTGTCTGTCCTTGGCACAGCCCCTCTGGGGCTGTCACGGGTGTGCTATGGGACTGGGGGCAGAGTCTTGCTCCCCTCTGGACACTGCATCGCTGCTTCGGGGGGGAACCGTGCAGAGGGGGACCTTGTGGCAGCATGGAGCACTGCCTCCTCAGCCCAAGGGACAGCCCCTCGAAGGGGGGACACAGCGTGAACAGGGTTAGGGTTACGACATTCGCCATGGGGGAGTGTGCGAAGAGGGACAGCCTGGTCAGGATGGATGTAGGGTGGGTTTGGGGACCAGGGCCGGCAGCAGCGTCGGCAGCCCTGTGCGCAGCGCGGGGGGGCCGCACACAGCTGCACAGGGATGAGAATAGCAAGTGCGGCTGGGTAGCTAGGGAACAGTTGCTATGGGAGCAGGCCGAGGAGGAGTTCTCACACTCGGAGGGGGCATCTTGGGGTAAAATCCAGGAATTTTCTGCAGCCGTGGAAGGAAAGAAGGCAGGGCGGGGGGATGGGGACTGCCTGGGGATTGCTGCTCCCACTGCACTGGCCAGGGATGCTTGTGCCGCCCTGCCGGCACTGCCTGGGCTGTGGCACCTTGGCATTGAGGTGCTGGGGTCACCAACGTGTTAGCGGTGCCTGTCACATGGTCAGCGTGGCTCTGCGGGCAGGGCCGGGTTTGGGCAGCCCCATGACTGAGCCGTGAGCAAGGCATGGAAGGGGCTCTGTCTGTCCTCAGCTCCCCCCCTGCCCAGCGGTGTCCCAGCCCCGGCCTTTGGGGAATGCCTTGTCCCCATCCCTGTCCTTGCTGGGGGAGAGCAGCGTGTGGGTGTGGGGCTACTGGTGTATGGGCAGGGCTGGGCCCCACGGACACGGCAGACCCTGGGTGAGCTCTGGGTGGGCCCTGGG
>VYXH01007910.1:0-10811 GCA_013397275.1 Burhinus bistriatus
CCTTCCAATCCCTGTGATTCTGGAATTCTGTGTTGGAGAATGAAACATAAATATGTAGGACTGTTACAAAAGAAAAACCTTCTAGCATATGTAGCCAGGTGGGAAAGAGAAAAAGAACGCTGTAGTCTGAGTAATGGATTGGGAAACAAGCTGAAGTAGAGGAGGCAGAACAAAGTGCTGGGGCTTGGGAGCTGACAAGGAGTTGCGTGATGGTGTGCTCTTGAGCAATTTATGGCCATATGTGAAGTGTTTCTTGTCATATCCATTACCAATCTCACAAAGGAGAGCTAAAATGGGAGAAAGAAATAGATGTGATGGTCTGCTGAATTCAGAAGGAAAAGACTCGAATGACAGGATATAAAAACAAGTTCATGCAAGCTATTCATCAAAGTTTGTTTTTTTCTTCCCAAATGAGTAGTTCTTAAATGTGTTTTCCCATAGGGTACACTCGCTGAACGTATTAGAGCAGGAGGAGCAGGAATCCCAGCATTTTACACCAGTACTGGCTATGGGACGCTGGTGCAGGAAGGGGGTGCTCCTATCAAATACAACAAAGACGGCACAGTTGCCATTGCTAGCCAGCCGAGAGAGGTAAGATGTCAATTTGTTATTAGGAAGCCTTCTGCTTTGAAAACTGCATTTCTTACATATTTCCAAGCTAAACAGTAGTTTAAGCATCTCCTGACCAAGTTTAACCTTGGTATATTGCATTAACAGGATGGCTGTGGTACCAGACACATTAAGTTTCCTCACACTGCTCACTTCTGTCCTCTGTGATGTGTTAGAATAGTTTTTACAGCTTTAGGGTAACTTAGCATCAAGAACTGGTCAAGTAAAAACCTACCTTGCTGAGTTACTCTTCACTTGACAGTTCTCTGACCAGTTTTGCTGCCAGTTCAAACAAAATCTTGTACCAGTCCGCTGCAGTGCGCAGTATAGATTGAGAACAACCTCCTGGTAGCGGGGCAGGTGCTCCTTAAATACCGTGGTGTAGAGTAAGCAGCCCTGCAGCTGTACATGAAGCTTTAGCATTGAAAGGATTGGATGTTTTCCTGTTAAACAGCGAAGAGCTCAGTTGACACAAACTTTCAGGAAATGCATTTACCAACAGTTGAAATGCAATTTAGTCTGAGTATTTGAAATTGCAAAGAAATAAAAGAGTCTGGCTTCCAAGCGAGAAGCAAGGGCTCCATATTGAAATTGGATGTAGAATTTGGAGAAGGGAAGAGATTTCTCAGTGCCATAACTGTACTTGAAGAAATGGATGGGGCTAATGCTGTATGTTCCAATTAGGCTGCAAATGGCATTAAATTCTACCTCAAGAACGTCTCTGGGGTAAAGGTAATTTTCCCCCCTCCATGGTTTTTGTGTATTTTATATATGGCTATTTTCAGTATACAATCCGTAACCGAATCTTTTTTTTTTTTCCTTAATTTACTTACTGAGTATGTCATTATGATGTTTTACCATTTGAAGGAATGTTTTGTTTATTAAATAGCTTGTAATTCTGATAACATTTTTCTTCCAGTTCTAGCATTTGTGGAAAAGTCTCTCTTACTCTCCTCCATCTTTTGGGGAGATAATAACATGACCAGCATGATTTCATCAAATCCATTCTCCAAATCCATTTTGAATGCAAGTGTCATTTTATAAAAGCTCAGATCTCCTTTTACAGGACTGAAAAACTGACTTCTGATGACACTTTTGTCATACTTCCTCTCCTTCTTAGAAATTTTAAATAACTCTCAAGTAGTGTTCTTGTATACTCTAGCCTTCTACATTGTTAAGAGAGATGCTGTTTCATGTTTCTGTATAGGATTAAAATACTAGCTGTTTGTCAGTTACATATGCTGGCTTCAGGCACAATATCATTACAAATATTGATCATAAATGCAGAGAAAACCAAATGAAATTCAGCCTGCCAGATGATGTGATTTGAGTACTCTGTCTCAAATCCAGTTCATTTTAGATGCGGGGTTTCTGGTGGTGGGCAGTGGTTATGAACTTTTTCAACACTTCTGCTTTAGCACCTCAGTTTTTGGTTAGCTGGTAGATGTGCAGAAAAAAGCATAGGAATGTGGATCTGATTCTTGTTCTGTGTTCGCCAAACAGACACTATGATGAAACTCGGGTTTACAGCCTTTCTGTGCTTCTCTGTTATTATACAGTTGAGCTAACAGTTTTTCAGATAAAATTTTATGTAGTACAAAAAGAAGTCTAAGTATAATAGACTGTAAAATTTACCCCATAAAATAAATATTGCATTGGAGATCTCTTTGAAGAAACCTACATCTCAATAGTGTACTTTTCTCTGTAGGTGCGAGAGTTTGATGGCCGTCACTTTATTCTGGAGAAGTCCATTACTGGAGATTTTGCTCTTGTGAAGGCATGGAAGGCTGATCGTGCAGGAAACATAATTTTCAGGTATGACTCGTTTACCAGTGGGAACAGATTCTTTAATGGTTTAGATAATGAAAGAGAAGGACAATCCCGTCTCCTGTGTGATGGCAAAGTAATGTTTTACTGATTTCACTTTCTTTCATGTTGCCTTTCCCTGCTATCAAATTATATTGCTATAAAAAACAAAATATAATTGCTTTTTCTAATGACTTGTGAGCATTCAAACATAGCTGTGAAATGAAACATTAGTAGTTAAAAGTGAGACATAGCACACCAAAGTCATTATGATGAATGTGGATAAATGTAGTGACATTCTGTTCATTTAAATTTTCATGTTAGTTTGGGTCCTTGTCCTTGTGCAACTGGAGGCTGGCCCAAGAAATGCAGGTTCATGCGTGTCAGAAGAGAAGGGAGCTGAGTCAGTTTCCTGGCCAGTCAGTGATGGGAAAACTTGATTTTGTCCCCAGAAAAGTGTGTTTAAAGTCAATTTGATCTCAGTGATGTAGGGAGAGGCATCACATGAGTTTAAACATCTTCTGTAGTGAAAAGTTCTAGTGATAGCACTAGTGATAACATCATTTATTTGAATTGCTGTATTTGTGCTGCAGTTTGTCCTGAACTGAAGCAGGAGAGGTTTGCGTATGTTTAATGTCTGGGTTTTATTTGTTTACTTTATGGCTGTCAGATGAAAAGGTAAGTGTTATGGTAATCGGTTCAGTTTACTACAAGATGCTGAATGATGCAGTCTGTCTTTGTATGTGTTAAAACAAACAAGGAGTTAAAAAAGGAGCTGAAAAATATGCAGATAAAATAATACTGATAATATTTTTTTGTATATATAAACATGTATTCACATAAATATTTATCTATATATCTTATAGACATAATAATATTAAAATACTTGAAAATTAAGAAAAAAAAATTATTTTACCCAACTCTTGACATCCTGGCTTGCCCACTGGCAAGACAAGATGGTTTCTGATTGAAAACTGAACTTTCTTGTGTGTGTGCACATGAATTTGATGACTGCTAAACTGCTTTCCTTAGGCTCTGGAACATAGAATACAGGAAACTGTCTTCCCCCTTGGGCTTGTCTGGGCTTTTACCCTGTATCTATCTACTGATGCTTACTTACCTCTGAAAAATTCTTTCATTCTCCACAGAAACAGACTGGTTGCGTTCTCCCTTCCCCCCCCACCTCTTCCTTTATGTCCTGTGGTCTCTCTGTATGCCTTTCTGTCCCCCTCCTGCTCCTTTCAGAAGTCTTCATATGGCTCTCACATTCACACAATACAGTTGATACCAGATACTACTTCCATCTGGAGTGGAGACCTAAAAATTTTGACTCCTTCTTTCAAGTGTAACTAATGAAAGATGGAAATGTCATCATACAGTGCCTTATTCCATGTAGAGTATTGCTGGCTTAAAAGAATTTGCTCCTAAGAAGCAGTGACCCATTCTGGTTTTGGATGAGAGACAGATTACCTCATGGCCTACAACACAGAAACATAGGCTCATCTCATAGCCTGCCGGAGACAACAGAGGAGGAAATTGTAATATATTAGAATATAATAGTAATATTTCTGTCATCTACAGGATGAAAAGGAAAATGTATTTTTGACATCGTGCTACATACTGAGCATGTATTCACTGCCAGTGGGACCCTTCCATACTTTTTTTATTATGTGATTTCTGGTTTTGTTTGCTGAGGTATGCCTAGATAGACATAGGCTCTGTGTTTACTTGCTTCTGCCATCACTTTCACAGCAGTGTGTATTTTCCATAGAGTGTTTCCCATGACTCTGGTATCTGTGGAACCAAGAGGAATGGACTAAGTGTCTGCCAAACTGTTAATCACCCTCAAGCTAAGAGCTTTTTTGACTCTAAAGGATGTACTTTAGCTAGACTTATTTGGACCCCAGGACAGCATGAGTTTTTTTGTCTATTCTTATACATGAAACTATACTGTTTTCCTGGGGATCCGGAGTGGCACAAGCTCCTTTAGAAAGCAATTTTTTTTAACAGGGTTTTATTCATGATATTTTGTGTCCCCTAGCTCTTTTCTTCCATACCGCGTGCTGTGGCTGCTTTCCTTCCAGGCATCTCTATGCTGACTGGACTATTTGGCACCACAGCTTTCACCTGCAAGATCTGTGTCTGGCCCAGTAGACAATAACTCTTATGTGTAGCTCATGATTACCAAGACAAAAAATCCTAGACTCCTTCAGTTGTGATGAAATAATCCCACCTTGTTCCTGTGCTATCTAAAAGGATGTATGTATGGGCATTTTGCTTTGTTAGTCTGATGCAGGTACTAGTTCTACTTAGCAGAACAGAGTGTCTCCAGGTCTTAAGCTTCCTTGCAGCTTTGCTCGTTAGGGACAACAGCAGAGAGTGCCAATACTTTTGTGCATATTCTATCTCCTTTGGCTCCCCTCCCTTCTCATCTAGTACCATTCTGCTTTGGAGTTGTTCGAGCCCAACATACTTTCACTTTACAAGCAGAGGTGGGGTTTGGTGCCAGTGAAAGTCCGCTCTTGACAAAAGGGATAACCTGAGTCAGGGCCCCTGCTGTCACAGACAGTCATGTCAGGTCATCTTTCCATGCTTCAAGTGGCTCTGCAGTATGTAAATGCAGCTTATATCTGAGGTCTCCCTTCATCTCTGCACCATTAGGTACATAGTGGATGTAGTTCATTGGTTTAGTTATCTATGACCTAGTTTGCTATCTTTTGCCTTTAGGAGTAAAGCTGTTGTCATGCCTTTGGGTCAGCTTATGAGTCCATCACTGGAACAATGGACTTGGTAGACATTGCTGAGTCTAGATGTCCAGAAAGCTATCTTAAAACAAAAAGGCAAACTTGGCTAGCTAATTGCTGGATTTCATACTCCAGAAACCTGAACATTATTCTGTGTTGGAAAATACATATAGTGTTTCTGTTTTTTCTTCTTCTGGATGATGTGTTCTTTAGAAATAAGACCTTTGATCTTGTAAAAGACTGCTGCTTCTAAAACAACTTTACTAACCCAAGAACATTCTAAATTGCATAAGCTTTAACAAACAGGGTCAGAATTTTGTAGTTTGATGTTGAAATGTTTTCTTGTAACTTTATATCAGTTTTCTTGTAATTTTATATCAGTTTATTTTACTAGCAGACCAGCTACTACAATCTTGAGAAAGCAGTCAGAAAAGTAGTTGCTTGGGATGAAATACTGAATTCTTTGTTGTCATATCTGCCTTTTCCCATCTGTATCCATTCCCCTGCTATTTTAATTCAGCTTTTGTAACTCTGTTTTTCTTCTCATTTTCTACTCTACCTAGTTTAGGGTAGTTTTCCCTAAAATGCTACTAGCTAGTATTGTATTATTGTATTCATGCACTAAGCGTTTGGTTTCCTCTTCTTACATCCTTTTGTGTTTACACAGCCACAAATGATATTGTCCCTTCTCTAGCCTCTGTTAGAGGCTTCACAGCTCCTGTGAATTATTGGCTGCTACCAATAAAACAGAATTTCCCCAAGATATGTGTCCTTGGGTATCGCTTTGATTCTGTAGGTCTTCTCACTAGAAATCCTGTTAAAACTGCATGGTAGTCTCAGGATTTGGCCATTTCAATGCCCTTCCCCCCCCAAACTGCATGGTAGTCTCAGGATTTGGCCATTTCAATGCCCTTCCTCCCCCAAAGCCACGCGGTGGCAGCATCATCCCAGAGTTCAGCACAGCTACAGCAAGAGGCATGATCTTCACACAAATGGGTGAAGAAAGAAGGCAGTGTTGGCAAATAAGGATGGTCAGAAAAAAAATGCTTCTGTGGAAAGGGGGAGGGGGGAAAGGAGGTTTTGGCCTATTTTGAACCCTAGTTTCATGCATTTTGATGAAAAATTTTCAAGAATTCTACTTTCTAAAAGAGAAAAATGCTGAGGAGCTATCAGTAGAACCCCACTAAAGTTTTTCTTAAATATTATGCCACACAGTTTTGTTTGCTTTCTGAAAAATACAGAGAGGGGCTGACACAGGTCACTTGTTTTTCCTTGTGCCTACTAGGATCTGAGTGCAGAACCCAGCATGGTTATACATGTCATGTGTTACTTTTATTCCCTAGAGGTTCTTTTTCCTTGTTACAGAAATATGCATGAGAATACTTAGGATGAATGCCAGAGTCTTGCAGTGAGTGCCAAAACTGGCACAGCTTTTTTAATCAAGAGAATTGGCTTAAATTTACTACTGTGCAGAGTGCTAGTGCAAGTCCGAGTCTGAATTATGAAAGCATATGTGGTACGTGAGAGGTTGTTAGGCCTGTGCTGGCCCCCCTGTGGAGATTAATTTTATTCTTTGTGCAGTGTAATAATGGGAAGGTACATTGTACAAAGCCCACGTTGCTGCTGTTCTTGGATCTAATAAATTAAGATATCGGTAGCATACCCAATTTCAATTAAACAGTGTGCTGATTAAAAGTCAAAAGAGCTGTAATAACTTTTTTCTAATGTAGCAAAATATGATTTAATTTCACATGCATCTTAACAATTCCGTAATAACTTTTTCCTCAATCCTATTTTTTATTAGTCCTGTAGCTATTTGGCAAAAAGGTTTGCGATATTTATATTACAGAGATACTTGTAGTAGCTTATCTATGAAAAATCTTTCCTCCTCCTATTACAGCTTTTAATATTTATTCATTTTGTTTTCTTTCACAGGAAAACTGCAAGAAACTTCAACCAACCAATGTGCAAAGCTGCCAAGACAACTGTGGTAGAGGTAGGGAATTGAAACATAGTAAGCTCTACACCCCTGTAGTCAACAAACCCCTTTGTTTTGCATGGTACAGAGTTCTTTCCTTGACTTATTGGGGGATTTCATACCAGGGACAGTGGTCTAACCTGTCTCCTTGGATTGCCTACTCATAACTTTTATGTTCTGTTTTAGTAATTAGTTCACCGTGGTTCCTCAGTTTATTGCTGTTCATCTAATCCTGGCCAGGGTTTCGTGTTGGCTGTGATCAGCCTTTGAAAGGGAAACATGGCAACAGCCTTCAAATTTGTTAAATAAAATGATATATGGATGAAAGAAGAAACAGTAGGCTTAGGCTATGCTTGAGAAGATTCATGTAAAACCTTATGTAAAACTTCCTGGTAATAAGACTAAGTACATAGTAACACAGACTGGGCAAATCATCGAGCTATCACAGTTGTGGTCTCTGAAATTTAATAAATTACATAAATATCAGTCCAGAATGAGATACAGACATTTGGTTATGCCTTGAGAAAGAGGATGGGCTATATGATCTAGAAGTTTCTTCCAATCTTTTTGTTCTTTTTCATTGTTGTCTAAAATGATAATGTTTAAAAACATGGAGCAGCCTACACTGGAAATATGTTGGTGACTGGAGAGCTGCTAAGGCATAGCAATATCTAAAAGACAGACTATTATTTTTTTCATCACTGTCTGGTAAGTTTTTTTATATGCCTAATATACGCTAAATATGGTTAGACAGTAAGATAAAGACACACCCTTCTAGGCTATTTCTAGTAAATTCTAAATGGAAGAAGCTTGTGTTTCTTCAGGGTTTTTGTTTTGGTTTGGTTTTTTGTTTGGGAGTTGGCATTTTTTTTTGGTAAAATCTTATCTGGAAAATATATTTGTTATATAAACATATCTGGAGAATGCATTTGGGAACTTGAGTTATTTCTTTGTGTATTACAGAACTATGGCAAAAAATACCATAGAATTTGTCATGTGACTTACAGTGACAATTCAGCAACAGTACATGAATTTTCATAGTTGATTTTCAAGAAAGGTTTAAGATATTTTTCCATTTAAAAATGGAATAAAGAATCTTTCATCATTCCCTTTCCTTCTAGTCACTTGCCTTTCATACTTTGTTCAGTCTGGCGTTTAGAGAATTTAAGTAGATCAAAGCCTTCCACCTACATTCCATCTCATTCTCCCTTTCTGCTCTTCTGTCCACATGTGATTGGGTAGAATTTTCTTGTCAGTGGGCAGCAATTATGTGGTATCCTTCTTGCTATAGTTCCACTTAATGGTCTTCAGTAGATCTGCTATGAACTCTGTCCATTGTGAGTCTTGTTGCATTTTCAATACCATTTAAAAACTGACGAGCTTTTTGCAAGGTCGCACATTAATATTACTTTATAACTCAGTTTTTTTATGGACAAATTAATGGGTGAAGAGACATAATGAGAGATTTAGGACAAATAGATATTTTGAGCCAAATGCAATGGCTCGTTGACTTAACTTTTATGTCTTTCTTGCAAAGTAGAATTCAGAATGTTGTGTTTGGATTTAAGAGTTCAAACTCAGGGAATCTTAAGGAGATATCTCAATATAGCATCTAGTACATACTTAGTAATGAGCCTGAAGGTGTCTAGAGCTAATCACTAGGGAACTGAGGCAACTGAAAAGAGTTTTGCCTGACTCCTTAGTTAACGTTGTTCAAGGCTGAAGGGTGAAATTCTCAATCCCACTTACAGGGAGAAGAAAAAAGTTTGTGTAGCGTAGTAATTCAGACACTCTCTTGGCAACCGGGATTTGTGAATTCTGATATCTGTTCCCAGCTCTGTTTCTGTTTTTCATTTACTGACCATTTAACTTCATTTAAGTAGACAGTCCTAGAAGTAGAGATTTGAAGCTATCCCTGCTCCTTTCCATCAAACTAGCTACAGGTCAGACTTGTCTTCAGAGTCATGCAGTGATTAATTGGGATTGGCAGGATTGCAGTTTCTTGATCTGGTGCTCCCATCCTGATTTTGAATGTGGAACTTTGTACCTGTTAGGCAACCAGAATTACACTGCTAACATCTGCTTGTCTAGCATGAAGCACCAAGATGAGGCAGGTAACTAGCAAAAATTAGAGGCATATCCCTCTGTGTTTTTGATTTTTGAGCTGTTGAAATTCTTCCTTTAAAGTGAATGCTACAAATACACAGAAGAAGAGAGTTGTTGTTCCTTGTAGCTATTCTGATGGGTTATTTATTTCCCTTTTCTGCTTGTTTGTATACATCTAGTTTTATCCAGTCCTTTCGAAGCAATCTCTTTTTCAGGAACAGAACTTTATTTGTTAAACTTTATGTAAGGAGAATGGGTGCTAGGCCGTTGACTTATGTCACCATTAAGCTCAGTAAGTATATTCAATCAGAGTATAACTTGAATTTTGGAAGATAGGTTTAATCAGAAAGTTATCCTGCCTTGAAGCAAACAAAACAAGACATGGAAAACCCATCCTTCTGTTTGTGCTTGTTCCAGTGGTTAATCACCCTCACTGGTATAAATATGTCTTTTTACTGTAATTAGTTTGGCTTTAGGTTCCATCCAGTGCTTTTACTTGCTTCCGCTAGATGAAAAACCTTTCTGAAATTGACATTTCCTTGCCACTGGGTGACTTCTCAATGCTGTTGATATGTTGAACAGATTGAGGTCTTAATGATTTTAACTGTAAAATATTTTCTTCAGCTCTTCTGTCCTTTTTATGTCCATCTCCTTGTCACTGTTTTTTTTCTGAAACTTCACAAATGTGACCAACTGTAGTGTCTTCAGCATTGTAATGCTGCTGTCACCTGAAAAGTAGAGTTACTCTTTGGTCCTGCTGCTTCTTTGTGTCCATACCTGTACTCTTTGCTGATCATTATACAGGGGGTCCTACAGCGTTAGTTGCTTACACCTTGTTGATCTGTTTCTAGCGTACTTCAGGAAAAGTGTAATCAGTGTTTTTCAACATGCATTCTGTAAGTGTGGTGGGTATTTCTTGATCACAGATGTCTAACTTTGTGTTCTGTTATGAAACATGTTATGTTTGACTAGACCCAGTTCACATGTTGTGTCTGGTACTACCACTTTCTCCTTAGGATTTATTACTTCACTAGTCTTTACCCAGATTTATTTTAGTTTCTGATCATTGATAAAAATACGGAATGGCACTTGGCATAGTAAGATCCATACCAAGGGAAATATAAACTACTGGAAATCCAGTCTCAAGGTATCTGTGAACTTGGTGAAAGTGGGAAGTGCACTGGGGAGTCAATTGCATTTGTTAACCTGTCCTTCTAAGTTAACCCAAGGAGCTGTGAAATCTCCTAACATGCATACACAGTAAAAGACACTTTTTTCTTTAATGTATTAAAGCTGCTGTTCTCTAGTTTTAAGTCAGTGTAGCATTTTACACTCTCTTAGTTGAAGTACGGACAGGCACTTAATTTTTGTAATGATTCAGAGGTGGGAGAACTTGGCAGCATTTGCGGATGTGGAGGGTAAGAGTACAGACAAAAACCCCCCACCTCACAAACCCACAAACTGACAGCTAGTGCTTGCTTAGAAACTCTACTGTGTTGTGAGGAGTGAGGTTGGCTGTGTGTAGAGATGCTTCTGAAGGAGGGGGAAGTCAGGCTGTACCGTTACCA
>VYXH01007910.1:10973-26204 GCA_013397275.1 Burhinus bistriatus
GCACACAGCAGAGAGTTACTGATTTTTAAAATGCCCCTAGAACAAATATCAGATTAAAGTGTCTGACCCTCAGCCTTGCTTATTGTGACTAGGCAAATGGTCAGAAGTAGCTGTTCAGTACTCTTCTTCGGATCAGAAATACATTGATTGTAAACTTCTAATGAAATGCAAGAGGTGTTTACCGACCTGCACAAATATTTTGGACCATTACATGCATTTCTTTTGTTTATCTAAGTGATAGGAAGTAGAACTTGCTAATGTTCATGATAATAAGGATGTATGCTGAGGCACAGATAACTGTCTGTAAAGATCCAACTGTGCTGAGTCCAGTGGAATTTCTACGTTAATTTAAAGATGACCAGTATTAAGGGTCAAAACGAAGTTTTCAACTGAATTTCATGATGCCTGTTAGTTAGAAGGTAATCTTTGTGGAGAAAAATGTTAAATAATCCAGTATTGGCAGCATTAGTTAGTTTGGCTTTATCTATATGTGGAAGCAAAATGATGCAGGAGTTCATTTGGTTTTTAATTCTTCAGTGTTGCATTTAAAAGAAGTTCTCTGCTCATCTGCTTTTCGCTTCATCTTGCAGAACTTGCAGGAGTTAAGTATGTGGTCAGAGCTGTAGCTTTGTTTGGACATGAGCCCTCACGCACGCACTCAGCCTGAGGCTTTCAGTTGATTTTCAGATCTATAAACACTTTCCTGCTCCTATTGCAGAGATGGGAGTGTCAGGAAATCAGCTGATCTAAAAGGAAATCAGCAGTCACAAGTTACATACAAGCCACCAGCCCTTGTAAAGGTACAGACGAAGGGCTTGGCATGTGAGGAAACTTACGGGCTTGTGTGGTCTTACGTATGTGGTAACATTTCCAGCACTTTCTGTTGAATGAAGGACACATCTGCTGAATTCAGCAGGTGGGCAGGCAGCACTGCTGTCAGGCCCCTCAACAGATGCGTTGAATTGTGTCATGGGAAATGAAATGTGTAGCAGCTCAGGGTTACAGGGAGGCCTCCTGAATGTGCGCCTAGACTGCTAGGGCAAGGGCTGTGATATTAGGATGCTTCCGAAGATATGCATCTTCCTATAGAGGCTCCTGTGAGCAGATCCCCACCAGGAGGGACAGCTTTTGGTGATGACACCTCTTTTTTGGAGACAATTGAAGCAACCCAAAGCCACAGGAAAAAACATGGTGTGACCTTGCCAGGTGTGAGTGTCGTGACAGCATGGGAGAGGTGAGGGGTGATACAAGCTTGGGTTCTTGCTGTCTGCTGTGGAGGAGTACATAAACATCCATGACAGCCTGAAATGTCCCTAAGCTGTTGTCTGTTTTCTTGCCATTGTTATTCTCTGCTGTGAGACCTACTGAATACTTGTCCCTGATGAAGTGGTTTGAGATCTCAGCCACTGCCACGATGTAAGTGTTCGATAGTGATAATAGTCAATATGTTTAGAAATATTCATTGACTGGCTGTTTGAATATCCAGTTTGAATAATTTTCTTGTTCAGATTGCAGAGGATGACTAAATATATCTCCCTGTGTAAACAGCAATTCCACCTCAAATAATATCAGGGGAGGAGAAAAGAGAGTGTACTTTCTCATAAAAATGCATTAAATAAAAATCATTAAACCCTGCATTTTATCTCTGGTTGCCTAGTAACAACACAGCCACGTCAGTGAGCGCCATTATCTCAGGTAGAATGAAGTGTGCTGCACTGAGGGACAGAAGCGGACTGAAATAAGCTATTTGTATCCTGTTATCTGTGCTAAATCATGGCATTGTGTTTTATTGAGGAAACTGGAAAATGAACCTTTTTTTTTTTTTGATGTCTGTTCCCCCAACTGCTATAACAATGGCAAAACTTTCCTCAGATGCATGGCTTTGTTCTGAGGAATTCTTCAAGGTTTTTGCACAGTGACAGTTTACTGTAAAAAGCCTGAAGTACTGTTTTGAAGTGGAAGAATAATCTAAAAAATGCCCCAGCCGTGGAACTTTATACTGAACCCTGGTACAGGAAGCAGTTCTGGTTTTGGGATGAGCACAGACTTTGCATTAGGATGTTTTTCTGGGAGACAACAGGTCAGGATTTAAGGCCAAGAAGGATACAGAATTGAGGTCCTTGTGAGCAAATGCTGTAACCACTGAGCTGTTGCGTTGCTGTAGACTTTTTCAGTATTGTTTAATTGCTCAGTGATGACTCCGTGTGCACTCAGGGGATGGTTGCTGGAGGGGTGTCCCAGGGATCTGCAGTGGGGCAATGCTTTGATAATCCCATTTGGCACAGGATGGACACTGACATGCTTAGTCCTGCCATCTTACCAGCAGCTTTTGGCACAAGTGACAGTAGAATTCTTGTTGCCATAATGTATTAGTATAATATATGCAAAATATATATGTTATATCTATAAAAATATATATATATAAGTATGGAAGTCTTTGCATCTTAAACATCTAAGTGGTTAGTTAGGGCTTTTGACTGCATGATTGGTTTTACATGCCTAGGTTTTGGCTAAATCCTGAATCAGAGATGCTTTTGGGTCTGAATTTAGATAACCCAGTTATTTAGATAATTTAGATAACCAGTGTAGACATTACAATATCCTTTTCCAAAGGAACCTTAGATGAAAGATTTGAGTGAACACTTGTGGGAGAGTAACTATGAAATGCAAGCGCATGTTCCTTAGAAAGCATGGAAGGGAAAATGGCCAAATATTAGGAGTACCTCTTAGGAAGACTGATTTTGTGAGCTCAAAGACTTGGTAGACAAAGGCTTCTGGGAGGTATGTTAAGAGCTTGAGAATAAACTTTTCCAGCATGGAGAAAGCACTGGAAGCACTGTAGAGTTTGACTTCAATCACAATCATTGCCATCTCAAACACAGAAAAGAAAAATGACAGAAAGTGAAACCAAGGTCAGACGTTTGAGGCTAAGCATTACAAAACCCAAAGCTTAAGCACATGGGAGCAAACTCAGAAATCTCCCGCCCAGTACAAAATAGAGAATACTTGAAAGTAACAAGAAATCTTTCTAAGAGTACATACGAAATAGGCTGGGAGACCAGGGACATTGATACTTCACTACTCAATGAAGAGAGTAAAATTACCAATGCAGAGTAGAAAGAAGGCTGAAGTGTTTAATGCCTTTTCTGCTTCAGTATTCAGCAATGTTAAAAAGCGGTTTTGTGGCAATTACGGCACCAGTCATAGAGGCTTCAAGAACAAGTCAGAGGAGGATTGGAATTGAAATACAGGATCTACTAGTACTGGAAAAGCAGCTCCTAGAAACATTTCCACACCATTGCCACAGTATTTTAGTTTGCCAAAAAGAAGCCCGCCCCCAGGCTTGAATGCTCTTTTGTTGTTTTTGTTTCCCTTGATTGTTATTGATTCCTTGTTTCTGTGTGTGCAGGTGTTTATTAAAAGAACAGAAAAATAAAACATTTTTACAGCTATTGTGCAGACCATCTTACGATGATTTGAGAAGCACTGGAATAGATTGGGCTAGAAGGGAGTTCATAAGGTAGTTCTTTTTACATTTAGTTAACATGCTCCTGATTTCCAGGGGAATAAACTTCTTTAATAGTTAGTTTAGCTATGTGTTTGGGGTTTTTTTGTCTCATGGTTGCTTTTCTTTTATATATAAGCTCGAATTATGTGGGTTCAGATTTGGTACTTCATTGCTGGAGTAGTGAATGTTAAGTGGTTAAAATTCATAGCAGACCAAATTGTTGCTGACTGCTGTTCAGATAGTTTTACCTACACACAACATTGTACTGGAAGATTTGAATTTCTTTTTCTTTTATCTGTCTCATATTTTATTACTTTCTAAACTGATACTTTCTTGAATGAGTATCATGAGCTTTCTCAGCTTTCAGCTTCAGAAGTTCATTGCAGAAGTGAATATAACCTTCAATGGAAAAAAAATCCTTTTATCCTTGTCACGTATGTTAAGAACAAATATGACATTCAAAAAGAACAAGCTAAAGCAAGTCCATGGTGGGTCAGTAGATGCTGCAGATTACCTGGAAGTCAATGTGCTGGGGAAACTGATGGAAAGCCTCTGTTTGCTCCTAAAGCTAAATTTAGAGTTTCTTCATAAGAATTTGTAGAAAGCCTGATATACCGGGCATTTGAAGTGTATTTCATTTACAGTACTCATGTCCTGTCTCATGAGAATTTGAAAATTAATAGGATTTAAAATACTCTAGATTTAACTTTTCATTGTATGTACTAATATGTACAATAAATTAATGATAATTCTTCTGCCCTGCTTTGTGTGTAAGATGCATTAATTAATCAATCAATCATTGATTTATCAGACTGCATATTAAATCACACATGATTATATCACTGAAAAGATGGTGCAGAGAGAGTTTGAGGCATGATTCAAGGAATTTATATGCATATATGCTTTTATTTGTGTGTCTTAAAGCAATATTTTTTCTGTGCTATTAATAACTTCTTGTCATTTCTGATGGAGATTTCTAGTACAAAATGAGAAAGAACTGACATTCAAACTGACAATCTTACAAACAATTCACAATGTGAGTAATTGCGTACTGACATGAAACAAATGCATTTTTCCAGGTGGTCAAAATGTGGAGATTTGAAAAGCTGCAGCCTTGTAACTATTGCTGCAGCAAGAATTTTGGAGTAATCATTTGAATCAGTAGCTCAGATTTTAGTCTTCTCTTGCAGCCTCCTTCCCTGCAAATGCTATAGAATAGAATTATTCAGTGAAGAAAGTGAGGATTTAAAGAGAAGTAAAGGACTGAGATACCAATGCTGTCTTGACTTCAAATTGTGCTGATTTTTTAGGCTGCAGAAGATGGTAAAAGAATGGATGAGGAACACAGAGTAGTTTTCTATTTGTCTCCCGAACAGTTTCCCGGTGTTTAGTTGAAAGTTGCCTAGCCTTCTGTTTTTTTCCAAAACTGTGTTAAATTTTGTTATAGAAAACTTGCAGTTATGAACTCCAGTGTGTGTCAATGCACTCCCATTGATATTCCCATGAACTGGATACTAAGTTTCTTAGTTTGGTACTTGTGATTAACCTGGAGAAAGCGATAGCTAAACAAGTCTTAAAACAACTGCATCTTCAAACAGATGTTTTGGTGGTTTTTTTTAATTATAGAAAAACAGGCACATTTCTCTTCTTTGTTAACCTTTGGAATAAGTCAAATGTATTAGATCAGGTTTTTTTCTGCTTGTTGAAAGAAGTGGGGAAAAGCAAAGAGGAGAGCTGGGTTATATTCCTCATCAAAACTGGGGAGGTATGTAGCTAATTGGCTGTGTAAGCAATGCAGTAGGGACCACTTGTAACCCCCAGGTTATCAAAGTGCTGAATTTCTCAAACACTCTGAGCGTTAAGAGCTGCAAATGAAGGTACAAAGAAATCTAGCAATTAGTGTTTTAAGTAAACTAAATTTCTCAATAAAAGTAGTTTCAGGTACCAATTTTTTCCCACAGTACCTTCAAAATAGACACTTGCATTTTTATGCCAAAATTTTTTGCATATTTGAATTCCAGGCTGATGGAAGTTATACTGACATCTCATCGTTCTCCCTGATTCTTTTAAACGAATTAGGTGAGTTCTTAAGCACCTTTATTTCTGTTGCTTGGTGCTGTTGGGCTTTTTTGGTATTTTTTGGTGTTTTGTTTTTTTTTTAAATTGTGTATTTTGAAGTGTCTTGTAGCTTTTGTTACATCTTGGGATGAGGGCAGCTGAGAAATAGGCTTTCTAGCTTGGACAGCAGCAAATTCTTGATGCTGTGGTATTTGGTCACCTCCTGTTAGGCATTTAGGAGGAGTTACGTGCTTTGTGTTTGCCTTTCCCACCAGCAATTAGAGAAGACTCCTGTCCCCCCATGCACACTGAAGTAGACTATCCCGTGATTTTCCTGAGCTATATATGCAGTCAGTTTCTCCTGATGTTCATGCATTGAGAAAACCTATTTTTAAATGCTTTGGTTCTTAAATTTTACAGAAATGTGATGGTAGATATGCTTTACTCATTCAAAATTAGAACTAATTTGGGATTTTAAGAAACTCCAGATTTAAGAGACTAAATTGAGCCATCATACAAGTAGAAATTAATTGCTGTTTGTGATGGATTCTGTCAAATTCCATCGAGGTTAAACATATGCTAACCAAATGTATCCGATTTAGATGTCTGTGAGGAGGCTTCTGGGAAAGGGGAGAACCAGACGAGTTAATATGAAGTTGGCTACCCAAGCACCCATTTCAGGACACTGTCTAGACTTTCAGACACAAGAAGAACAAAAATTGCTGCATGAATGTGAAGGGTTCTAAGAGTGCTGAATTTTTTTTTCAACAATTCAGACTAATCAGAGACAGCAAAAAACCTTGTCATTAATGTATTTCTATTTTGAGGGGGCTGGGGAGGGAACCCAAACAAACAACTGATATCAAAACCAGTTTAAATAAGTTGCATAAGAGTTCTATTGGGAATTTTAAGCCAATTGGTATTGGCTTAATGTGCTTCAGTGGTTATTCTCCCTGATTAATAAATACAGAGACAGAATAGAAAACGTGGTATGATCAGGAGATTAGAGGGCATACTTGTTATGACTTTGAATACCAGATGTGCTAAAGACAATTTTTCATCGTTGCTACAGGGAAAGAAATCAGAATTTCCTCATTAGACTGTGATAAGCAAAAACTTTTTCATTTTTGCGCTGAGAAAGACTGATTTAACATGTTTCTGTCAGCTTCGGTGTCAAATAATATTTCTGGCTCTGTGAAGCACTTTATTCTTGTTTTTTATTTCCATGCATGTCTAGTGCTCTCCTTTCCAGGCAGCTTTCAGGAAGGATAATGATTAAGTGTAAGAAAAGTTTTACTTTTCTTGAAATTTGTTGCTTCCAGTCTCTTGATACCCACATTCCTGTGGTTTCTGATTAATCTTTTGAAAAGGTCTGAGCCGCATGACATACTACCATCAGTTGTTTTCTTTCTTCTAATCCTTTCCTTGAAAAATAGTCTGACTACCTTCATCTTTAACACTGCAGAAAAGTTTTATTGATCTTGAATATTTTGGGGTTTGAGGATATCTGCTATGATTTTGAAGGTGAAATGGAGCACACTAATCCCTCATTGAGAAAGTGGTAGCATGTGAAGTAGTTTTCAGAAATCTTTGTAAGCTACTGCTGCCTATAACGAACATCTGAAATAAGGAGGATAACTAAAAAGTGTGTGCACATGAAGTGCCATTTTGAGATGATACATGTTTTTGTTGTCTTTCTTGAAATACCTGAAGGGTTTCTTTTTCTTACCAGAGAGACCCACAACATAATTTGTTACAAAGTAGCTGCTAATACATTGTTTTACCCTGATTATGTTAATGTATGTCTGCTGCTTAGCAGATCTCCTTACCTGTAGAGGTATTCCTTGTATTTGAGGGTGGTTTAGCAAGACTTGCATAGCCTAAAAAATAGAAAGAATTCCTTCTTGGATGGTGCAATTAATTTTTTAATTTTTTTTTAAATTTTTTGCTTTTCGACCTCTCCCTTCAATACTTAAATTCCTTTTAGTTCATGTTTGAAAGTAAAGCTTAAATTTGTCTCCTGGCCTTTAAGTTACATTTCTTTGAATGCATAGGAGATGAGATCTCTTTCAATCTCTTTTCATTTGTCATTTCTCTGATATAAGAAAATAAAATCTTTTGTTGAGATTAAGGCCAATTTCTTTTTATGTTTTGATCCTTCTTGACAATATGTGCATAATTTTAATTAAAAAAATCGGTTACTTAGTTTTACCTTCTAATCAGTTTAAAGGCTTTTAATTTAATGTATTTTGAAAATAAGCAGTGAAGTACAGGAATTATGTATTTAAAGCAATGTACATTTTGTTTGCAAAAAAGTTAAATGATATCATTCCACTATAAGCAGCTATTCTGTTCTGGAGTGGAAGGGTTTGCGATGTGGTCAGTTACCTTATTCAGCAGACGTCCCTAGTACAGGGTGAGTAGGTTCTTTTGCCAGTAACAAATTCAAACTTTGTTCATGGATTCTTGGGGTTATGTTTGTTTTCTTCTGGCTCTTCTCCCATTATTTTAATTATTTGATTGAAAAATAATTACATAATGTGATCTAAAAAAGTATTTCCCAAAATTGCCTTTTCCAGATCTAAGAAGGCAATTTTATATGTATTCTGTGTGGATGGTTATCTTTCATTTTGTGTTAAGAACTTACGTACCGAATAAAAATCAGGCACTTTATAATTAAAAGTTAAGAATATAATTATGTTTCAGTTTTTGTCGTCACTATCATCCAGTTGAGTGCAGTAAAAATACGCACTGAGCACTATGAAATCCCCTCATTTCATCAAGAAAGCACAAGTCACAAAACCTGATCACCACAAGCGTGGGTTCGTTGATGGCTTATATCAAAGCAACAGATTTTAAGAAGAGTTTAGGAAGCAATCACTCCTTAGGTGTGCCTGTTGCAGGAGGCTGGCTTGGTTGGTAATACCGGGACTGGTAGACTGCTGGATCTTAAAGTAATCTCTCATACTTTTAATTCAGCTAATCTTACAGTAGAAAAATAGTGTAAAATCCAAGTGAATGAATTTAATGAAGGAAGAAAACAGCTATCATTTGTCAGTTTTGCTTTTTGATGCATACAGAATTACATAGACCTACTTGTGCAAATTATCAAACGAGCAATTCCATCAATTTGATGGAGTATCTTCAGTAACCGACAATAGTTAGCAGACTTTGCTTTTTTCTTCATTGTCTACTTTGTGAACATCTTGAAAACATCTTGAAAAACTGAAAAAGTTTCAGTTTATACTTACAGAATACATTTTTACAGTACATATTTATAGGCACGGTTGATAGGAGGCATTTATTATTGAAGTAGCTACTCTTTTATAAAATCACTTCCATTGTGATTTCACTGAGTCTGCCTAGATGAGGGGGGCTTTTTTGGGTAAAACTGCCCACTTATAAGGAAAAAAAAAAAAGGTAAAAATACATTGTTTTGAGAATGTTATTTTCTTAGGATTATTCCTTTGAGAAATTTGAGTATCTCCTGACTTTGAACATGATCTTGAAACTTAAGAATATCATGTATCCTGGCTGTGCTAAAATGTGGCTAGCTTAAAAATTTCTGAAGTGTAGTTCTATGTATATGATAGAACTTTTTCAGAGGCTGGCATTTAGATCTTTCATGTTCTTTCATGCATGCACACAGCTTTACATATAGATAGCTTTTGCAGATAATCAAGTGTGCTTCCTCTTTTCTTTGCAGTTGTTATCCCAGAACTGCTATGCGTGAGTACCTAGAGCAGGTAATTTAGTGCAGTCTGTTTTCTTCTTTGCTCTCAGCAGTACAGCATGGAGGAGGAGGTTAGGTGCGTGGAACACAAAGGGGTGGTTAAAGCAGACAAGTAGCAGGTGCAGAGAAGCTTGAGAGAAAAGATTAAGCCTCAGGCAACTAGAAGTGGAGGTAATTGAGGAGATTTAGAACAGAGAAAACAAAGGTGAAATGAGTATAATCTAGAAGGGGCTCCTAAGCTACAAAGATCTGTAGCCACGTGATGAAAAAACTGGAGAGAACCTAGGAGATTTATGTCAGCTTTGCTTCTCTAATGACCAGATATGACATACTGGCAACATACCTCGCTGTTTCTCTCTGCAGTGCTCACGAAGGATAACAGTCTACTAGAAACCAGGAAAATATATAAAGGTACATAGAATTTTCATTGGTATGGAACAAGCAAATGAAGAACAGCTGTGTGCTATTCCTGTATTGTGAAGAGAAGGAAGCACACAGTGAAATTACAAGAGATAATGAGAAATGTTTTTCATACTAGTTGAACTGTAGAAATGCAATGATAGAGTCTTTGGGGTTCCAGGAAAACTATTAGACAAGTTCATGGTCCATCAGAAGCTATGAAGCAAGGTGATCTATGTCTAGCCTCTGACTGAGGATGTCCTTAAACTGCATGTTTCTAGGAGCTGGGAGAGTATAACCAAAAGTACCATGCTGTCTATTAAGGTCCTGTTCTTTGCCAAGAATAAGGATTACTGGACTAAATGCACCTTCAGTGTGACCCAGATCAGTCTCATTAAGCTAAAAGTTCTCTGATAAATCTGAACTTTACAGATTTTTACTGTTCCCCTGCCCCCTCAGTATGCTTATGAAGACATTTAGTCCAAGTCTGACGTGAGCATAATGTGGTGATTATTGACCAAGATGTGCCTTTATCAGACTACTTGGTAGCTGATCCTGCTTTTTAAAGTTGTTGTAAAAGTCTCCTCCTCAGGATGACTACCAACTGACTGTCATTTCATTACCGTGGGAGTTTGGCAGGAGTACAAGTTTCATGGTCTGGCTGATATTAGAGTCAGAAAAGGACAGAACTGAACTCAGAAGATCCTCTGTTTCATCTCCCTTCATACAGGCAGAACTGAGTAAATATTAACCTGCTTTGCTCTTTCCTGTGGCCCAGTAAGTTTGTGTAGTGTGTTCTTAATTTCCAGTGACCTGTTTTCAGAGTGTATTCCACTGTTATACAATATCAAAGCTTTTTGTGAAATTCAGTCTAAACAAAATTAAGGCTGACTTTTTTTTCCCCTGTTTGTCGTTAGCCATAGGGAATGGTTGATCACAGTTTCTGTGATCATGAGTGAACCAGAGACATACAACTTTTTTTCATAGCCTTATTGTGTTTGGGGTTTTTTAAAATTTTTTTTAACTTCTTATGTTTGTATAAAGGTTGCACTGAATTTTGCAGTGTCATCCTGACTCTTACAGTGGTGAAATGAAGAAGTGCTCTAATGAGTTTGTCTTGAGCGTCTAAAAGGCTAAATTTGATTTCATTCTTCTGTTGTTTTGGACATTTGACCAGTTGTAATGTTTTATTCTACTTATGTTCTGCTGGTTATTTTTATTATTTCCATTTGAAGAACTGAAGTGTACTAGGATAATTAAGATAGTGATAGAGAGACTTAAATAAAGCCAGTTTAAAAATAAGGTACTTAAAAATGCATAGGTTTGGTTAAGCTCGCTCTCTCTCCCAATCTCTTTTTCTCTCTCATCCACCCACATGCACATTTTTGATTTTTTCCCATAATGAGGAATTATATTGTCATTTCTGGTTATAACTTAGTTTTATGAAAACTGAGATTTAAAACTAAAACAGCTGAAAACTTTTTACATATCATAAAGGACATAATTTGGCTGCAGAAATAGGTTAAAAGGTTAATACTTAAAGCAAAGGCCTTTTCATTTTCAAGTGTTTTGGCATGAATGGTTGTGTTGTTGTAATGTCATTGCCAATTTTTAGTCAAGAACCAGAGTTTTTATCTTTCTTACTGGAAGTCCATAACCTTCAAGGTTCCCTTTCTCTCTCTGGAAGCCTTCAGAAATTCTGAGATAAAACTGTAGAAGAGTAGCTGAATTTCCATAAGCAAAAATAAATCAAACTACTTTAAAAATGGAAAAGTAGATGTAAATTACAGAAGGAAGTGATATTGTGAAACAAGTGACCATTGATTCTGTGAGTGCTGATACCAAAAGGAATGGCAGAAGGCTCTTGTGAATCATAGCGGAGAACAGCTTTTATGTTCTGGGTGTACTTGCAGATAAACTAGTGTTCAGAAATGATTGAATTTATTCATTTTGCTCCCATTGTCAGCAATCAGTCAAGATTTGCAAGAACATTTATACCCAGGAAGAAAAGCAATACTGTGAAACTCTTGAAAAAATGAAAAGATTTTTCAGTCATGCATCAGAGCCTTCTCAGAAGAGGGAACTCAGCCCGTATGGTCTCTTGAAGTTACTCTTTAGCTTTACCTGTGTAGTAAAGATGTAAACATTTTCTATCTTCTAGGATGTTGGTGAAGTTAAGATTTAAAATGAACACATGTAATCAAGGCAATCTAAACAGTACCAAAGTATTTTCATTTACTAATTAAAAAAAGTGCAGGAGGTGGTCTGCCCTGATTATTTCCCTCTTTATTCTTTGCCAGACTTTGTGTCTCTTGGTTGGGATGCCATGTAATGATTTTTGATGTTTACAGGGATTCTCCTGTACATGACAAAATAAAGCCTCAGGTAAGGTAAGTAGAGAGAAGAAAGAACAGAAGGATAGATAAGTTAGAGAGCACAACACAAAGAAAACTCACACACAGCCTTTTAATTATTAATATAAATACTCTCCTGCATGTCTGCAGGTGATTGAGGCTTAGGTGTGGATGTGTTACAGAAAAGACTCATAAAGGAATATGAAACCTGAAAGGCAAGTGAATATGCCCAGCTATGGAACTATTTATTTTTGTGTTATCATTCTTATCTGGAAAGATGCTTGGGTTATGTCTTGCAGTGGTCACAGAAAGTTAAGTTGCTGGTTCCTGTAGCCATCAGATTTCCCGGTTTCACTTTTCATTGGCATAGCTTCCTCCGTAGTAGCAGTGCTGACAATACTGATGGAGGCTGCTGGCAGCCCATCTGCAGTGTCTCAGCTGGGGTGTCATCTAGTTCCTTGTGAGCAGAGCTGGGAGAGAGAGTTGGAGCATCAGATGACATTTCTACTTCCCCTGTGCGAATTCTCTTTTTCATATAAGCATGCTGATTAATTTCACTTGCAGAACTGGATGATATGTATTCTTACAGACATTACATGCAAATTTTTAATCCCTTTTCAAAATTCCATTTTATTGCTATATGGATATTTTAACATACTTAATTTTAACTAAATTTGATGCTTATTTCGCATAATGGTAGAACATGGAAATTGTGAAACATCAGTAAGAATAGTGGCGGACTGCCTGTGAACACAAAGGTGTTCCAGTCTGCAGGGATCCTTAGGCTCATTTGAAATCCGTAGGACAAAATACATGTTGTCTGTGTTACACTGATGTAGGATAATATACTGAAATAATAAATAATTATGTTGATGGTTCTTGTGAGGAAAAGCTATCATGCTGACTGCTGTTTCCAAAGAGACAAAATACTAACAATTAAGGGAATGGGGTCACTAATAATAAAATCCAGCAATTTAGTGTTGGATAAATTATTTATTCTGTGTATTCTATGGGGCAAGAGATACAGTGTGTCAAGTTTTCTGACAGCATAATTCTGTTGAAGTTGGTTGAATTGTGCCAACAAAGATTTTGGTTTTATAATCTCAGCTACTGCAGCAAATAAATGTAGTTCTTTTATGAGAAAGTTGAAATCAATAGCAATTCCTATTCCCCAGGCATAATTTCCCAGCTGCTAAGTGAAGACAAATGTAATTAGAAAAGGTGAATTTGAGAATTCTGCTGGTAGCAGATCATCTGTTTGTGTGTGGCTTCATTGAAAAGTCTTATCTCCTGCTTCTTCTCCCCTTTGAGCATGTTCTGATAGTAGTCACTGCATTGAGACTGCAGTGTGCTTCAGCTGTGTACTTCAGCACGTTTTCATTTTACCCTGTGTTTGACTTGGTCTCCATAGTAATTTTAAAATTCGTGTATAAAATAATAAACTTCAAGTGAGATACGGCATGGATGTGATTACGCCATTTTTTGGGGAATATAGTAGTCTGAATTTTTAAAATGTTGATTTGATTGTCTCTCCTTATCTTGTGGATAAGGACTTTCTAGATGCGTGATTCTGCTCCTCGTGAACACTGAGGTTGGTGTTGCTGTGGCTGTTACTGCCTCTTTCTTACCACCTTTGCCTTAAGATCTTGCAATGTGTCTATTCCTGTCTATTTACCTGAGGGCTTTTTTTAGGGATCATCTGAAACTGATCCAGTGGTGTTTAGGTTGTTAATTTTTCCTCTCCCCCTGCTGTTTTTAGGGTGGATTTGTTTGTTTGTTTATTGTCACACTGCAAGGCACAGTAGGAAGGTAATTGTCTATCAGATGTACTATAGATTTTATTATTGGTCACATAGTGCAGTAACAGTAGGATGTCAAATTGAATTTTAAGCTCTTTAATGTTCCCTCACTGGTGATGGCTGCTAAGTGATGTATCCCTACTGGTATGTCATACCCTGGGACTTGTTTTAGGGTTCGTGGACTTTGGACATTCCTGAAAGTTTACCTAGTTCCTGGTGATAAAGCAATTTGGAAACTATTTAATTTCTTTTTTAGTATATTGTTTCAGATGTTGTCTTTGACCTGTTGCTTTAACATTACACATTTTCTCTGCAGCTGGATGCAGGTACAGCCCTAACAGTAGTGTGTGTTTTGCGGCAGAATGAGATGTGCTTTCTGCAGTTGAGACTTATCAGGGAAAGCACGAGACGTCACTGAAGGTCTGTGCTGCAGGTATCTGGCCATAGCAGAGTCTCCAGCTAGACCACCCTGAACTCAGACATAGCAGGAAGGAGAACCCTAATGTCTGTGGTGCTCTAAATAGGTGACATTTAAAATACACTGTGTGTGGATCAGTGCCAGTCTTCACATCTTTCTTGCAATCAGTTATTACAGTTCAAATGTTTTCAATTTTATTTTTGAGGACACTATGGAGAATCTTCAAGCCAGATTCGGTGCTTGTATCCTTAAAATTCATAGTTCTGCTTTGTACTTTGGCATTTTGTTACCAGTATACTGTTTATTTCTGTTTGGATGGAAATTATTTGTAGGTACAAACAACTCTGATGTAACTGTACATAGTATATTTCTTCATGGTGGTCATACAAATTGGGCTGTTAAAACATAAACTACTTTCAATTTGTATGTAGAAATATCCTTTAAGAGAAGACGAAAGATAATAATCTGAAATAGCCTATTTTAAAGGGTATATCTACTCTGTCCCGTTCCTTAGTTTTCTTGGTTTCATCCACTGTATATTTAATATTTGAAACATCATTGCTAATAAAATCACTCATTGAATAATTTTTTCTAAATATTTTCACTTTCCTTTTTCTGTCTGTAGGTGGAAGAAATTGTTGATGTAGGAGCATTTGCCCCAGAAGACATTCATGTTCCCAAAATCTATGTTGATCGCTTGATACAAGGAGAGAAGTTTGAGAAGAGAATTGAAGTAAGTGGCTAAGCCTCTTGGTCACAATGTATTTTGGTTTGGGGTGTATTTTAGAATTCACAGAGGTTTTACTCTTGCCACGAAATCTTAGCACTGAGAAAACAGCATGAGAAAGATGTGTCAAGTTTTGCTAAGTACTGGAGCTTAGGTAGGTACTTCAGTAGTTAGTAATTAGGTAGGAGCCTGAGAATTAAGCCTTATTTCTCATACTTCAGCCTCTCTGGTTCAG
>VYXH01007910.1:26353-41070 GCA_013397275.1 Burhinus bistriatus
TCCCTGAAGACTTTAAAGCAGCTGCCTGTAGTCGTGGGTGGCTTTAATGCAGTTGAAAATCTGATGCAAAATGCTACTTCATTCTCCTTCCTTCTCTCAGTTCATCTTCTGAAACACAACAAGGGGAACACCTAGACTAAGAGCTGACTTTGACGATTAGATACTTACTTTTCTACTGGAGAGCTTTTGACATGGTCATGTAGGGCCAGTCTCAGCCCCTTTTGTGCCATGTATTGAATAATGTTACATTGCAAAGGTCCTGGAATCTTTCTTTCCTTTTCTTTAATCAGGAGCTTTTTTAGCCAGTGGCATTTCTGGTCTGAATAAAAGATGTCAGTAGCTATTAAAAATTGCAGCAATAATATTCCATCACTGAAAACATCTAAGAAAATAATGATTATGTAGTTGTTCTTCTTTGTTTCTATGGCTTTGTCTCACTCCAGCTATGTCCCTATGTTCATTTTGGTGATGTGACAATGCTCTTAAAGTGCAGTTGAAAATTCCGTATTTCTCCTGTGTCTCCATACTGTGGAGGTGCAAATTATTCAAAATGTCATCAGAGAGGTGGTGGAGGGGGAGCTATATGACACAAGGAGAAAACCATCTTGAAAAGAAAGATGCCGAAAGAAATTGTAATAATTAAACTTTGATTACTAAAATCAAGTCAAAAGGCCTAGAAAGTCACACAAGGCCTTTTCTCTGAGTAAACTCTTTTATGAATGTTAAGGTTAAAAAGCTTCCATCTGTTCATTCTGCAAAAGCATATTGCATGTTTTTGAGTATTTGACTGGAAACACGTGTCAAACCTCTTTTTTTTTTTTTTTCCTTTATTCTTTCTTTGGATGTGTTGTGTTAGACTCCAATTAATGGCCTGTTTTTCTGAATGGATGCAATATCTCACAGAAAAGGTTTTAGCTTTCATGAGAGAAATCCATTTTGCATTTATTAAGCTGGTATTCTTACTACAGTTTGGCAGTGGTGACTGCCAAAGAGGTAACTCTCTGTTCAGGGAAGACTTTTCTACAACCACCTTATTTTTTTTGGCTTGTCTGTGTAAGTCACCTACCTAGTCAACTGCCCCCTTTGCTATATGCTTAAGAAAAAAAAGAAGTGAGAGGGGGAAAAAAAGCTATAATAAACTGCATAGCAAAGTTGTAACAGAGATTAATTTTGTGTAATTTTGTAATTCTGGCAGTGGTGCCTCTCATTAATAGAAGTATAGCAAGGAAATGGCAGATTTATTTATTCTTCTATAACCGATTATATATGAAGGAAGTGGCTGTACATACGAAAGCGTTCAGTATGATGAGTGGTAAGAGCGGAGATGAGGAATAGAGAGAATAAAGAGAAGCTAGTCTGTCATAACTCTTACTGGCTTTAAATAGCAGTTCCTGCCTAATTTGGCTCAAACATGGTCCCTTTAGTGCAAGTCATACTTTCTATCCAACCTTCTTTTTGCTGCAGAGAAACCCTCTGTGGTTGTTCTTACTTTTCCCATAATTTGCAAGTGAAGAAATTCTAGGGAAAATAGCCAAGGCATAAAAAGAAAGTTGCTGGGAAGTTCAAGAGGATTGATACTGACTGTTTCTGACCACCTAAGAGGAAAGTGACTCCCAATATGGGGAAAAAAGACACCGCAAAAATTCTTCTGTGGTGATGAAAAGGAACAGAGGATAGTTTTGCCTAATATGTTTATTATGGCCTGACGTAGGAGAGGATGTGGAGACATACAGAGGTGCAGGATATGAGGTTGCCGGGAGCAGTTTTATATGCATGGGAGAGATGCGCAAATAACATAATCTATGTAAACAATAATTAATGAAAAAGATCTTACAAACTTCTTGGATGTTGTGGCATTTTCACCTATATGTGATTTAGAAAGCATGGACTTAAGGCCAGGAAATCTCAGAAAACAAGTTCAGGCATATTTATGCAAAATTGTACAGATTTATGTTTGAATAATTAGTTGCTTAGCTCCTAGTATCTTTAGATGACTGGCATTTGTCCATCTCATACATATAAATCTAGAATAGCACCACTGAATTAAAAGAATGCTCAAAGAGAGCAGTGTTTGTATTTTAGGCTGATGTTTTACAAGTCTATTTAGGTATCTCTGGGGTAATGAATCCCAGACTTGCTAGTATTTGCACTAATGCTTGGTGCCTTCGTAACTAGTTGTCTGTGTATCACATACTCTCTCAGCCTTGGCAATACAAAGAAATAAGATTTTGCTCTAAGGCTATCATTGGGGATATTTGATGACTCGATTGGCTTAGATAAGCTTAAACTGATAGAATAAAAGGTCTTTTTTTGTAGATGATGGATAAATAATGTGTTATTCTTAGACCAAGTATGTCAGTGCCATCACAAATCAGGCTTTTGTGTCTTGAGAAGCAAGAATCTGGATTCTAATCTTTTCTTATGATTACTTATTCTTTTGCAGCGCTTATCAATCCGAAAGCCTGAAGACTCAAAAGCCAAGCAAAAACAAGGAGACAACGTGAGGGAGAGGATTATCAGACGGGCTGCTTTAGAATTTGAGGACGGCATGTATGGTATCCTTCAGCTGTGCTGTAGGTTAAAGTGATGACTCAATAACAACTGCAGCTGTTTTGTTTAAGATAGGTTAATTACCATGCTCATTGTCTTTCCCAGAGTCTGGGATTCTCTCATTTTATTAACACCCTATTGAAATAGGTGGGATGCTAAGGCGTAGGGTACTTGGAGTTTTCATCCAGGCATATCTGGAGAGTTCGTTAGCAGCTGAATGTTTTGCAGGAATTTATTGAAAAAGTTACGTATGTTGGAAAAGAAGTTTACTTGCACTCTAAGTTTTTTATCATGTAAAGCATTTGACAGAATGCAATTAGACAGTCCAAATGGCAAAATAATTCATCACAAATGTGAGGCACCTAACTGAAAATGAAAGTGTTTGTGAAGAGAACAGTTCTTATCTAATCATAATACAATGATAACTTTTTTTAATTTACGAGTTTGCAGTACATGTGTTCCTGTTTGTGCCTTAACCAATTCTATTCAGCTAATCTGGGTATTGGAATCCCACTGTTGGCTAGTAACTTCATCAGTCCAGACATAACTGTTCACTTACAGAGTGAAAATGGAGTCCTGGGTTTGGTAAGACTATATCTTGGTCACTTACTGGAGTGTACTTACCTTGCAGTGCATGGGTTTTATTCCCCACCCATGCCCAACCTGATTATGATTTTACTAAAAATCATACTCAAATATATGCTATATTGCATGATCATAAAATTCCCATTGTAGTGAAGGGAAGTTTTTAAGGAAATGCTCATTTCAGGATTATAGTGCTACTTTGCTAAGTATGTTCTTGAGTATATGTTTTGCAGGAAGGAGTCAGAACCTTCAGTAGTTTGCAAGACCAAGGCTTGTAAGCCTCATCAAACATAATTTTAAATAAAGCTTAAAGTGAATATTAGTTTCACTGTCATATGGCTTTATGAAGTTGCACCTGCATACCTTTTTGTGGAAAATGTCTGCCACTCAAACCAAACACAACCCCCACTTCCTGGTTATTTAGTAATTCTAACAGCCTCTAACAGTATGTCCATCAGTCCTGATACGTTAGTTGACGGAAATTGTGTCTTGTATTGTCAGGGGTGTTCTTCTGCTAAGGATAAAAAAACCACATGTCTGTGATGATCTGTTTTTAGTGTTAAGCATTAGAAATAATAAAGCAGTTATGAATTGTATCTCAAAGGTATCTTAATATAAAGCTGACATATGTCTGTGTTGTTGTCAGGGTCCTTATCCACTTGAAAATGAAGTAGATCCAGACCTGATTAATGCAGGTAAAATCTTTTAAATAAATGTGATTTATGGAAAATGATTATTCATTGTTAATGTAAAAATTCTCTTCTGATTCAGTACTTGAACCCAGACTCGTGTTTTATTTACTTATAAATATTAATGTATTTGTCTTATTTTAAGTGAAGGTTGGTTTTGATCAATGGAGCTATTGAGTATTCTGGTTAGAGAGCATATGCTTTGATGCATTTTAGTGGCTACTGAAGGAAACTCTCTTTCAAGCCAGGCAGTAAAGGGTCAAATCTTCCTTTTCAGAAGTGAGATTGTTTTGTGAATACGGACTTTTTTCTCCTGCTACTTTTCACCTTTTGCCTTCTAGAAAATGGTTTTCAATGATTTATGTCTGGGACATGTTTTAAAACATCCTGTGTATAATGGCTTGGTTTATTCCTGGCTAGTGAGTTGCCAGGAATGCAACTCATTTGCTTTTGGAGAGAGAGCAGTAGCCAGGGCAGGGGGACAGAGCTCCTCAACCCAGACCTAACACACTGGAGGGCTCTGCTGCCAGCGGCTGCTTTTCCACTTTAAGGGGGGAATGCCAGTCCCCATGTGCTGTTTTTGCCTAGCTCTTCTGGGGCATTTCACCTCAGATGCAGCCATGCAATGTAAAAACTTAAGCTTTTTTCAGTTTAGTGGGTCTGTCCGATTTCTGTTTTCTCCATGGAAAGTTGTGCATGTGTCAGTTCTATATTTCCATATAAAATTACACCTACATATTGCGTTGTGACAAACAGAAGTAGGCCTTGGCACCTTACAGATTTGCATTGATGTTAATGATATAGGTTGTAGACCCATAGATTGCATCTTAGGATTGTTTGGATTTTTTTTTCATATGGAAAACCTACTCATTTTATATTTTTTATTCATGTATACATATACATACATACACATATATGTATGGGTACGTACGCGTGTATCTGTATAGACAGTACCTTTCTCAGCTTTAGCAAGTACAATTGAACTCTGAAAAGTCAAAGGAGATTAAGCACTGACATCAAACAAGCTTTTAATTTAATATCAGGTGCAGTCCAACAAGTGTTCACTGACTTGAAACATTTGCTACCTGGCTTGACTAATTGATACCATTATCATACTGCTATGTTATTGACCCTGTTTCAGTATTATGTTTTAAATGAGGAGCTATTTAAGGCCATCGTCTGATTTGAAATAAGAAATTATTAAGGAATTGAATCCAGCGTTTCACCAGTAGCTAGGTAGCTGTTGTCATATGCTGTATCAAGAAAACTGTCAGCAGTACAGGAGAGCTGTATTAATGCTTGAACTGAAATCTACGTGCTTTTTTTTACAAACAAAATAAAATTATTGAAGGTGTCACTGGAAAGAAAAAATTATTTAGAATAAAAAACATCTACTATAAAAGTTGAAATTATATGCACACATATTAGAACTTAAGTTCTAATATGGATGCATTAGAAATGAACACGTTAATAGAGTGACGATGGAAAAAAATGTCCAAGAACTTGATAAATACTCTGAAAAATCACTATGGTTTTATGTGGATGTCAGGATGATCTTGAATTGTTGTTTATGGTTGATAAATATTTTTGAAGAGATAATCTTGCAGGGGTGAAGCTAACGTAAGAGGTTAGAATGCAACATGGAAATCAGATTATTCTAATATTGGTACTTCAGTGTTAGGCACCTTCACATCTTCCTCTGAAGCAACAGTAGGCAGGACACAGGATAGGTGAACCTCAGCTCTACCACAAAAATTATTATTGTTATTGTTGAAACACACAGAAGCTGCTAAATCCGTCCGACACTTAGTTGGCATAAACCACTCTAGGTGTTTTCCAGCCAAATTTAAAGAAATGTGAAGAAAATAGAATCCAAATTGCAAAGGAATAGGATTTAATTCCGTTCGCATTTATAGACTGGAATGCTACAGTATCAGCCCCCAAAATTTGTTCAAATCATTTTCAAAATATACTCCCAGTTTGGGCTTTTGCCAATTTTTTGTCTGCAAATGTAATTGTATTTCTCTGAAATACTGGGGAGTGTGTGTCCCATTTTCTGAATATTTCACATGAAGTTTATCTTCCCTTTAATTAAATGGTAGTCTTACAGCAGAAATATTTACAACTACTGACTTCCTGAGGGCATTTTCAAGGGGGTAATGCAGTGCTCTTGCTATACGATTTGGTGATCACCAGCCTGTGCCTCTTTCTTCTCAGCATTGTATTAGCTTGTTGCTTTATCCCAGGGTTCTCGCCCCATGCTGCTGCTTGTAGGCTGTGTCATCTCTCCTGGTCTCTTGGGTGGATTCCTGGTAGGGAAAGACAATTCAGGCAGTCTCAGTGGGTCCCGGTGTTTGCGTGGTAAATTCTTGTGACCAGACTGCAAGATCGCTTGTATGACCTTAATTCTGTACTATTTTGTGTGTCAAAATTTAATTTCCAAGTCTTGGCGTATAATACACAACAAGTGAACTCAATAAATTAAAACAGGTAACTTAGATCTCTATTTTAACTTTCCTACAGTGTTTCCTTCCCTTTTCCCATCCTCTTAATTAATTTCATTGTCTCTTTTTCCCTGTTTTCTGGAAACTGTATAATGATACCTAATTCTTCTTCCCCTTTGTTGTTACATTGACTTTTTCTTCACAGTGTTGTCTGGTGCTAAAGTATCTTGGTTTTCTTTCCAGTTTCCCATGCTTGTTTTATAACTTTATAACCTTTGTTTCTTATGCCTTTCCAGATGCACTCTCTGCACATGGTTGTTGCTTAGACTGATTCAAAGTGCTGGCAGGAGAGGAAGGAGAGCGCTCTGGGCAGACTCAAAATAAGACACTTCCATGTCTGCTCCATTGCTAGACCCAAACACTGTGCAGAGAACAGTACAGCACACAGAAGTGCACTTTCTTGTGCACTTCAATAAAGCAAGAGCAGACTACATCTGTGATTTATTTTTCTGTATTCTACGTCGTTGTCACTCCAGACTGTTCAATCTGGTCTACTCGCTCTTCTTGCAACCTCCTTGTCTCCTGAACATGCCCTTTCTCTGTTTTGCAAGAGACTTACCTCTTACTTTTTCTGTGGATAGAGCGGAAAGCTGAAGTCCACAGAGATTTCTTAACCTCTAGTGTCAGTGTTGTCTTGCCTGGAACTGCTGGTGATCAAAGAACAGGCAATCCTATAATTAGAAACTGTAACAAACTGCTTTGCAATTTATTATGATTGATCAGGTTTACATGTGACATAGTAAGTGTAATCAGGTCCATAGTTGTACAGAATCCAAAGGAATGTGATAAAAAAAATGCTTATTTCTTGGTTAATAGCTGTGACTTCGTTTATCAAAGAGACAAAATACATGCATACTGCAGCTTATTTCTTTTACAGGTAAGGAGACAGTCACTGTTCTTCCAGGTTCTTCCTATTTCTCTAGCGATGAATCATTTGCAATGATAAGAGGGTACGTAACAACACAAACCTTGTTCTTTTGAAACACAAAAAGAATAAGCTGAGTCAGTGACTGAACTCATTAGTAGTTCTTTGAAATGTGGTTAGCATTTAACAACCTGTAATATGATCATGGACTTAATCAGGGATGGTTTACAGAGGATTAAGTCTAGCAATTGGAAACAGAAAAACACTGTAGCTAATAGATACTGTAGTGATGTTCATGTCTACCACCACCTGGCCATATATAAACACATTTATGTTTTAACAACTACTTTTTGGTCATTTCCAAGTATCTAATCTGTACTTGCACTGAGTGTACTCTCTTTGCTCAGCTTGCAACTGTGATCCTCATTCCACCTCCCTAATGGAAATTCACCGTCTGCACCTGTTTTTTGTTTGTTTTTCGGGAATGAGGTTGGATGCAAACAAGTACTAAATCCTAATGGCTCTGAAAAGGTAATGAGTGCATGTAAATACGTGAAGGAGTGCACTTAGAAACATGAGTTCAGAGCTGATTGACTGTGCATGCGATTAACCAAAACCAGACAAAAGTAATAACATTTTTGAGGTTCAGTAGGCAGACAGAAAAATTTGCATTAGTGATACATCTACAGGGGAAAAAAAACCCCGACATGTGTGACAAAATGGTTGCAATCTCTGTGGTGTGCCAGAGATACGGTATACCACAGAAGTAACATCTTTATATGGGTGCAATGAGAATGTGAACAAAAGCTTGTTAAGATTTGTGGGCTGTTACTTTAACATCATATGCTAATTGCACACTTTCTGTTGTCAGAGGCCATGTTGATTTGACAATGCTTGGAGCTATGCAGGTGTCTAAGTACGGTGACCTGGCCAACTGGATGATTCCTGTAAGTAGGTGTTTGTACTACTGTCAGTGCGCTGTATTTAGAATAGTATAAATGTAGCAGGGGGTCAGGCAAAGGAGAAAAGGTCTGAAGCAGAACGATGGTTGTGAAGCTCAAAGCATTAAAATAGAGGATATGTGCAGCTTTAAGGTTGACACATTTTCATGTGTACTGCTGGTAGCAGCTAATCAATTATCAGGAGTCAGCTCTCTAAAATTATGCTTGTGCTAAGCATTTTGAGAAGTTAAACATGACTTCTTTAAGCCTTTTTCCTTCCTCTTGGGTCTGTGCCTTTCAAATGTCATGTTTTTTTGCTGAGGACTGATGCTTTTTCTTGAGAGTGACAACTCTTCTACGTGGAGCAAGAACTTGAACAAAGGTGTAAAATAGCATGTAGCTCATTACAAAATTATAAAAAAAAGTCTGCAGTATTTTTCTCAGTGTTTCTGTCAAAGGATCACAGGATTACAATTTTGAATGCATCTAGAAGGAAACAATACTATTGTATTTACCTGAGTAGTCCTACAGGTTTCAACCATAGAAGTATAAGCTAATCCCAGTATTATTTAAGCAGCTGATGACATAAGCCATTCTTTGAACACAGTTTATGTTTTAACATCAAGCAACATAGAATCATAGAATCGTTTAGGTTGGAAAAGACCTTTAAGATCATCTAGTCCAACCATTGACCGTGCTCTATCAGGTCTGCTGCTAAACCGTGTCTGTAAGCACATACATATCTTTCCCATGGTTTACAAGTTTGATATTTTCAATGGTTTTCAATATGATACTTTCTGATGTGGTTTGTAACAGAGATGTCTAGAAACAGATTTTCTTTTTAGCTTGGTTTAAGGTAATGAGGCATATTTCGATCTGTCTGGGCAGTGCTAAAGGTCTCAGAAAAGCCTTTGAAAACTGAAAGCTGGGTAGAGGAGGAAAAAAAAAAAAAAAAGGAATGTCCAGTCTCTTGGAGAAGCGTTAGTTGAGCCCAGCAGTCTGGGTGACTTCTCCAGCAGGCCTATGAGCGCAGAAGTTGTGGAGCGGTGACTGGAGCATAAGCTGCTCTTAGAGAGAGGGGACAAAGACAGGGTCTGTACAGGCAGACATGGGAGAAAGGGTTATCTGAAGAGCAATTCCAGGTGTCTGTGTGAGCGGTTGTAGGGGAGGTGAAGGTGTTATGGCTAGGTTGGAATATGGCACCTAGTGGATAAATCTGTAAGAAAACAGTCTTTCTTAGACGTTCTTAAAGCACAACCTGTCTTTATGGTCACACAAATGAGAACAGGCGGACTCCTGGCGGCTAGATCTTTTCAATCCCCACTGATACAAGTGCTAGAGTGCTAGCTTTTTCAAGACTCTCTTCTACTTTCATTGTCATCCAGTTAATATTGTGAAAAATGGTGCCTGAAAATTAATGCTGCTGTTAGTGCATCACTCTGGGATCCTGTGTTCGCTCTTCTATTGCTGTTTTATGTCTTTTGATAGTAGAACTCTGTTTTAAACATAACATGATGGTCAGAGGTACTGTAGGAGTCCAAGTATGACGTGTTAAGATAATACTGATTAGCTTTGCATTATCCAATTCCAATTTATTTTTTTGTCTTGAGTTACAAGAACTTGTCACTAGAATCCAAAATAATGAAACCAGTCTCTATGGAGGAACCCACACGCACTTTGAAATTTAAGAGATAAATCAAATTACATTTTTAACCCTAGGTTTGCTGTTTGAGCCATGGAAAAGGTATGATAGTGTAAGTTTTCAAGGAGTTGAAACCTCAGAGAATTAAATTGGAGTTCACCTGATTTATTCATGGCTCTGTATCTCAAAGTTATGATAAGTCACCCGAACGCTATTTATATATTTAAATAGCTAACTTTAAAAAAAGTGTACATTTAGTAAACTGTATTTTTTTTCAGCTGACTGACATAAATAAATGTAAGTAATCTACACTGTCAGTCCAGTAGTGCAGGTATATGTGACTGACAAGCTGAGTGGGATATTTTTTCCTTCATGTCAGTCTGAGAACTACTTTTCTTTTTACTGGATGAAGTAGGTCTGTTTTTGTGAAAGCACTTCCTTCATTAACTTGTGGTGTCTGTTTCTACAAGTAGAAATAACTTACTTACATAGTGGCTTTTAAAAGTGATTCTGAATTATTACATTTTCTGTCAAAATTTTGAAGATGGATTAGAAAAAGTTTTTAAAAGTAAGTTGATACATATAAACTCTTTTTTTTTTTGCTAAATAGTACTTAGAGATTTTCTTATAGGCATAGTTCAAGATGATTTTAATCTATATATCTTTTTATTTCAATTGTCACATCAATCCCTGGTTTTGTTTAGCTGGGTTGCCTTAGACTGACATTCTCTTTATACTTTTGCAAAATGAAAGTCACAGTATAAACGTGTCCCTAGACTATCCTATATATTCAAGATTACTTAACTCCTGAGATTTTCTTCTTTGACAATCCTTTGGTCCTGCAAAAGCAGTGTTAAATTTTCCTGCGTTGGGTAAAGCCACCTGTTTACTCAAGCTGTTTCTGAAAGGCCTATTAGAAAGCAGAAGGGGGTGGGTTGAATTTTAGGTAGGAAGAATTGCTTTGTTTGTGTTTTCATTGCTTTTGTAAATTGAAGTGGCAAGAGAATTATTCTTCAAAATACCCAAGTGAACAAGTAATAAATAAAGTTTCCTGTTCTGAAGTATTGCTAGTAAAACAGCAAAAATGCGCCTCTAGTGATAGCTCATGAAGCTGAAATGTTTGAAAAAAGGCACTCCTGAATTATCAATGGATAGATTTTAATGCCAAAAAATCCCAGTAATTTCAGTTGATCATACTGGTATCTCAGGATATAAAATTTCATGCAGTTGCATCTGTGCTGAATTTAAATGCTGTTTGCTAGGTGATTCTTGAAAAGCAATGTCATGAGCCAGAGCAATTGCCACTTTTTTTCCTTGCTTGTTTTCAATTTACCTGGGGTGGGGTTTTTTGTTTTCTTTTTTTAAAAAAAGCCCATTGTGCTATATTGCCAGCTTTATTTTTATTTTGACCTCCACTTCCATTGGCTTTTCCTAGGACTTTCCTGCTGTGTTCCAAAGCTTTTTAGCAAGCAGTGTTCAGAGTTATTATTCATTATAGTATTTGTAAATAAAGTTGCAGGACTTGTTCTTTTTAAATTAAAACTTGCAATTAAAGTCAACATGCATTGCCATTTTCTCATGCCAACTTTTGTTGTTTTTCACAATTCTGTCTTTCCCATATTTGACAAAATTAGTCGCACTTAACAATCATTTTCTAAATCTGATAAACTACATGTATTTATATTTCATAAAAGAAAGTATGTTTTGATGTTGTTTGAGTATTGAATGAAAAATTAAATTTTTGCTTAGGGTACATACACAGTTATCTTTAGGGAAAGAGGTGAAAATTCAACTTTTGCTGTATTTAGGTAAACTTCAAAATCAAGATATTTTTCACAATATATTTAGGTGACTGTTCAGAGCTTGTTTGATTCCTGATAGCATCAGTTTCCAAAGATGTGTCACAACTGGAGACTATCAGAATTATTTTTGAGCTATTTTCAACTTGCAAGTAACATCTGTGTCGAAGCAAAACATTTAACAGTCTAAACTGCTTCTGAAAACTCGACTTTAGCTTTTATTCTGGACTTAGATTGAACAAAAGCACAGCATTCACAGACACTATAGGCACAAATAATACTTAAAACACCCCACAATACTTTCAGGGACTAAGTAATACTCACTTTCCCAGTAGCTTTGTGTACTTTTTACTTTCTTTCTGAATTCTTTTTGCCATATAAAAGTTAAGTGCATTTTTCTTATCATGATGTTGAAATTCTTTCACTGACAGTTTTTGTGAATTGTCTTTCAATACCTGAACTATCAAAAGATGAAGCCAGCATTTTGCATTAATAAAACAGATTAATTTACAAACATATTTCTTGAAGCATTGTAGCTTAGATTGTATTCTGATTTTTTCTCGAAACCGTGCAGACTTACATATTCCTTCCTTCAGTGCTTTATGTTCTCTAGAAGATGCTGATTTTAGTTTTGCATCCATATCAAGGGCATTATTTTCCATATCTTGAATTGCTTGTTTTGCTTCTGAAGATGCCTCTCCATTCTGTTCACCCCCAAATTTATGAATAATAGGTATGTTTTCAAAACAGGAAAGTATAATATACAACTTTGGATAGCTTTTATTTGTCTTTTTGTTACCTTTAAGATGTACCTTTCTACTAGCATACACCACGTGGGTCGCTGTGAGTTTTTGCTGTCCTCACTTGCCACTCTTAATAACCTTTGGCTGTCTGCAAATTTGTTTTGCCATGAGTTTGTATTTACTTGTGAGTAAATATGCCTGATGACACTCCATAAATCCAGCCAGGAGCCTTTCCAATCAGCAATCATTTCCCTTTGGTTACTTTGTTCTGAGATCTGTTAGTCAGATGATTCTTAATCTGCTTTACTGATGTGTTATTATTATTCTACAGTACAGATTTTAAAAATGGGATTAACCAGCATGTAGGCATTCAGAACTTCCTGCTTTTCCTTTAAATAAGATGATATGTTATCATCACTCATGATTAAGTTGAATTATGAGTGAGATGCATCTTTTTTTTAGTCACAAGATTTGTGTGGGCTGACAGAAAGATCAACTTTGCTGGAAGCTCATAGCGTAAGGAAACTTTAAGACATATTTTATTGTAACATTTTTCATTTAGCTTTGCGTTTAGGTTTTGTTCAAATATTTCTTACACGCTGTAGCTTTTGGGTTCTTGGATTGATGGTATTCGCCATTATTTCAGAGGTAAGTAATAACTCTAAATTTTGTGTTTTGAATAAGTACCATCATGAAGCTATCTTTTCTGTCCCATAAGAGCTTGATAACACTTGATGCGTAGTGTGTGCATGTGTGTATTTACTTGCACTTATTAGGAACTGAGCTGAGGAAGGCTCATTGCAATAATTACAACCCTTTCTTCGCTCTTATCTTCTAATTTCTAATGGAGAGGAAAATCCCGTGAGTAAAGTAAGAAGAAGGTGAGAATATTTTAAGCACATACCATAAACAATGCTGTTTGCTTAGGCAGAAGTTACTTCCTAAACACTGTCATTTATTGATAGTTTTGCTCCATTAAGCACTACTACTTAATGGCTTTTTGTCTTCCTCCATTTGGTATTTCTCCAACTAACAAGATGGTTTCTGGTGAGGGAAACGAGAAGGAGGTGGCAAATTTCTGAGGAGCACCTGGAAACAGAGTGCAGCGGGGAGACGCTGGCCAACAGAGGTGGAAGAGAAATGCTGAGGACACAGCCATGGAGCAGGGCAGACAGGCCAGAGCAAATGGGAGCCCATGGCTGCTGGGAGCTACTGGATGGAACGATGTTTCCCTTCATGAGTGAAGGACACAGTATCTGACCTATCTGTGGCTCTCAAGCTACTGTCAGAAATTGCTGCTAGTAGGGCAGCTTCACTGCATCTACAGAGCAGCAGCACAAGCACGCAGTGTCGTAGCAGGCCTGGCTCCTGTGGCAATTTAAATTGTCTCACTTGGGATTTTAAAAGCTGTGGGATTGACTGCATGTCTCCCTGCCTGTACTTGCTTTGTTTGTAGTTCCTTTCTAACAGTGACTTTTTGAGACTCTCAGAATAGAAGCATTTTACGAAACAGTTCCTGCTCCCCGTCTGGTGGCTACACCATACTATGAAGTACTGTTTTATCTTCTACAGCCTTCCTAATAGAAGGTACATGACTGGTTGCTGTTGTGACATGTATCAGAGGCTGGGCATAGGTCAAAACAAAACACCAGAAATTCTGAAATGTTCCCCTGTGACACCACGGCCTCTGTCATCTTAATATGCATTTTTTAACATCTCTTAGCCATTAAACAATGCTAATAGTATAACTACTGATGTGGCTGACATGCTGTACCAGCAGAAAAAAGCATTGAACCAATGGTGGAGGAACCCTGCAGCTGGAAGTTGATGAATCTGAAAGAGCAAAATGCGTGAAATGTGTGACATCACATTTCAGTGGACAGAAACTTATTACAGGTGAGAAGTAAAACTATGAAGTGTATCATTAATGAGAGGGTAACATACTCAGGAGGACTACAAGGAGGTCTTGAGGTTATGCAGGGAGAAAATTAGAAAGGCAAAGCCCAACTAGAACTTAATCTGACTACTGCAGTAAAAAACAATAAAAAATGTTTCTATAAATACATTAGCAATAAAAGGAGGGCTAAGGAGAATCTCCATCCTCTATTGGGTGCAGGGAGAAACATAGTGACAAAGGCTGAGGAAGAGGCTGAGGTACTTAATGCCTTCTTTGCCTCAGTTTTTAATAGTAAAACCAGTTGGTTTTGCGGTAGCCAGACCCTTGAGCTGGAAGACAGGTGTGGGGAGCAGAATGAAGTCCCTGTAATCCGAGCGGAAACGGTTAGTGACTGCCTCACTAGTTAGACACACACAAATCTATGGAGCCAGGTGGAATCCACCGAAGGGTACTGAGGCAGCCAGTGGAAATGCTTACCAAGCCACTTTCCATCATTTCTCAG
>VYXH01007914.1:206-15109 GCA_013397275.1 Burhinus bistriatus
TTTGGTTTTCTTAAAACTCGACGCATGCGGTTACGGAGAGGGTGTCTGGAAGAGCAGGTGGGTGGTCTGGCTCTGTCTGCTGGGCCATTACAGTTTGGTCCCGTCCAAGGGACGTAACACCAATCTCACCGGGGCATGGCCACAGCACTGCCAAGGATGCGGCCACACCACTGCTGTCCAGGCAGATCATTGGAGCAAGAGAGGATCCGAGGAGGGATTTTCTCTTCGGCAGATGCTGATTTGGGATAACACAAGGGCATTTTTCAGTTCAGAGTTGACCAGGGTCGTTAGGGATGTGTTAATGTCCCACTACCCACTTGCCCTTCCTTCATGTAGTCTGGGAGTCTGTATTCTCCACCCAGCTCCTGAAATGCGTTGCTGTTGGGGTGGGTAGCAAAGGAGAAGGGGTATTGCTTCTTGTGTGTTCGTTTTGTATCAGGAAGAAGACCCGTGGCTGAAAGCAGTGCTGTCCTCTGTACAGGGAAATCTGAAATTCCCCTTCTTCTAAGAGGAGTTGGTGAAGACCAGAGCCTGCAGAGAGGGTTGTGCCCACCTGATTTTGCAAGAAGCTCATGTTATTCCTGGGAATGGCCCTGCAAATCTTTCTTAGCGACATCCTAAAAGATAAATCTGTGAAGTATAATCAGCAGCCTGATGTGATGCAGGAAATTTGATTAGGGTTTTCTAAAGCCTCAGTGGCAAGGTTTTTGGTTACGCAAACCGCAAACCTGTGGTTGGGGTTTGGACCTGTGCTGAACCTGTTGGACCAGCTTGGATATTTGGTGTTTGGGCAAAAGCTCTGGGCTGCCCAGACCTTAGATGAGTGAGCAGAGAACTTCAGACCCTGGGAGCATCTTTGATAAGGATGTTCCCAGGCATGGCAATTAAAGCCCTCACCTTAACGATTCCTGCTTTCTCAGCAGAGCCCTATGTCTGCAGACCTCGGCGGGCTCCACAAAGGAGGGAAGTACTGTCATCGGCTGCAGCTCCGCCGTTTTCTTTGCGAAGTTGCGGCTTCCTTCCATTCATTTAAAGCCCCTGCGCACCACTGGGTGCCCCTCTGACGGTGGGACGGACAGACGGACGCCGAGCGGCCAAGCTCTGCTGAGCTGAGTGCTCCCGGTGGGGCTGCCCGCCACAATGTGGGGTCTGCTGGCTTGTTGTATGGGCTTTAACAAACCTCTCCTGCCGTGCTGCCGGGGAGGGCTCAGCCCATGTTTTTAAGCTTCGCTGATCATCGCTGCTGTCGGGAGTTTGCCTCAGAGGACACAAGGATCTGGGCTTTCCTGTGATTTTCTTTTCCCTCCTCCAAGTTGGGGGATGTTACTTGATCCTCATCCCCTCCTCCAGCCCCGCGTTATCATCTTGGACTCATCAGCTGCCTGATGGGGTCGTTATCCACACTTTTGGATTGTTACTATTATTATTTTTTTTTCTTTTCCATTTCTTTCTCTGAAGGAGCATATGTAATGGAGGAAACGAGCCTGGCGGTCCTCGGGGGAAGTTCGGGGTCACCCAAACTTTCCTAGGATAAAATAGGATAAGCTCCCGCAGCGCTGGGCTTGGCCCGTGCAGCACTGCTTGGCGAGGTGACAGCAGCCCCGGGGAGGGGGGACGATGCCGCTGCCCTCGCACAGGCTCCTCCTGGAAGCAGAGAAAGCACAGATGCAGTTGTACCCTTATATATCCTTATATCCTGTATATACTTCAGTATGTCACTGAGCATTTCTTCTGCGTCTCTGACTAAATTGGATTTAATCATTTGCCCCCATGCCCTGTCTCTCGCTCTTCCCACATCCTCTTTACGGCTGCCACCTCAGAGGTGTTTGCCTCCAGTCCTCGCCTTGTTTCAGTAGTTCATGTCTGGCAGGAAATCCAGGAGCTCTGGTTGATGTTCATGCCCACTGTGACTTGAGCGCGGCTGAGAGCCGTCCCTCTGCCGCTGGGGCTGAGGCTTGTGACTTCAGTGTATTTAATAGGTTACTCCAGAGCTTCCCCTTGGTTTTTTTTTTTTTAAACCGTTTTTACAATTTTATGTATATTCTGCCTTCCAGTTCAGGAACTTGATGTTGTTATCTGACAGACCTCTTCCCTCTGAGAGCCCATACATCGCGATGGGAAGTTCCTGTAAGGTAACTGGGAGCTCTTTGTCTGCTTGACCCGTGTGCGAGCGATGACCAGCCAAGGTGCGAGGATGGGCAGGGACCAGAGTGGGGCTCAGCAGCCTGCCCCGGCGTGCTGCGGTGCTGGGCGTGCTGCTGGTACAGCCTCCTGGCCGTGCTGCCTGGCTCCGTGTTGTGCTCTTGCTGGGCAAGGTAGGAGCTCCTGGAGAGCTCGTGTGGGAGGTTTGCAGCTCTGGCTGATACTCCTTGCTGGGAAGGATCTTTGCTTGCTGCAGCTCTGGGTTGGCTTTCCCCCGGTCCTCCCAGTGACCAGCTATGGGTGTTTGCTCAAATAAATGGTTACCCTCCCCCAGGTACTCTCTGAGAGCTAATCCTTGCTTGTGGGTGGATGTGAGGAGAAGGAGAAGCTGTGGGGAGGTCAGCGCTCATCAGCATTTCAGGCTCATTAATCAGTCTCGCTAAGTGGAATTTGCCCAGCCCGTGAGCGCTCTGTGATAGGAATGTCTTTGAAATGGGGAGAAATAATACCACTAAATTGTTTGAGAAATAATTTCATTCTCCACTTCTCAGTAGATAAATCTGCTGTCCAACAACCCGAAATTTAATCTGTCCATCTAAAGTAATTGATGAGCTGTGACATGAATCCAAATATGAATGGGAAGGGAAATTTTCTGCAGATATGTTTTGAATCGTTTCTGCAGCTGCTCCTTTCCACCGGAGACAATGGGGTGAGGCTTGAGAAGGAGCAAAGCCACGGAAGGTTTGGTGCTGCTGGCGGAGGGTGATACAAGCTCCACTTGGGCTTTTGACTCTTGCTACTGCTCCTGAAACTCTCCCGGTAGCACCTTGATGGGAGGGTGAGCGAGATTGGGCCGAGCCATTTGGAGAGATTAGATCAAGGTGGTGATTTGCGCCGTTTTAAATGCAGAGTTATGTTGGCTGCAGCCCTGCGGTTCCTGCTGGGTACTTGGATGCTCTCGGACTTTCTCTCCACTCTTGACTTCGGAGGAAGCAAAGGGAGCTTTGATGCTCCTTTGCAATGGCCAAGTAGCGCAGGGGGGAACTCAGCATGACTCGGAGATGTGTCCTTTGGCGTTCTGGAGAGGTTTATGCCATAGGACACCCGTTTCCCCACTGATCGTTGCAAATGATGTGTTTTCTCAATGAGAGACCCTCCCTTCCCCCTTTGCAAAGGCTGTGATAAGCAGACGCTCACAGCTCCCTGTCGGGGACTTACTTTTCGCCTGGCGCTTTCGAGCCGTGCCGGCAGCGAGATAAGAGGAAATCTGACATCACGGCCAGGAAGCACTAAAGAAAGTTACTTTCGTCATTCGTCAATGGGTTATCTCAAACGGCAAAGCGGCAGCATTCCTTGCATGCTGCAGGGCCCGTTTCCAGCCCACGGCTCTGGCCGTGGCTCAGCGCGTGGCTGCCTGCCCGGTGCTATTGTCTGCAGCCCCGCTCCTCCCCACAGCACCAACCCCAGCCGCCGGCACTCGCTGCCTCTCCAAAAGGCCCTTTCTGAAAAGCTGTGAGCTGTTGCATGGTCCTGCCCTGCCAGCAAAGCCAGCTGCCCCCTTTCCTTCTTTTCCCTACGTTTTGTCACATTACAAAATGTCTCTTGGAGACTCCCAAGCCTTGCACCTCCCTTGTGCCGTCCCAAACGCAGGGACTGGGGGCTGCGCTGATGCTCACGCGAACGTCCTCCATGTCCGACTTCGGGCAGTTTGGGTGTAGACCAAACGCTGCTGCATTCGCCAGCTTTTTGTCTGCCCCTTTGCCGTCTCCCTTAAGCAAAGCAGCTCTGCTGGGAGGCAGGAATGTGCGCAGCTTTCCAGCCTGCCATCACCTCTGTCCGGCTGGGGGATGGTTTCCAACCCAACCCCAGCGTGCTCCAGTAGCCGCATCTTTTCTGATGAATTTGCATCAGAAATGGCCGCTGTCTCCTCAGCGCAGGTGCCGTGGGTGCCCAGTCATACCGGGACCGCAGGGAGGGGCAGTGGTAACTGAAACGGGGGCGTGAGGAGGAGTGAGGTGCTGAGCCCCCTCCCACCCCCGGAGCTGTTGTTTCCAGCTGCAGAAACATCCGAGGGTTTCCGCATCCCCGGGGATGCGGGAGCAGAGCTCTGGGGTGGCCGGGCACCGTCCCCGCTGAGCTCCTGGTGTCCCTGTGCAAAGCCATCAGGTTATCCCTGTGCAGAGTTATCCCAAGTATCTGGGATTATCCCAAGTACCAAACTGTCCCTTTCTCCGTCTCCACTGAAAGCTTCTCCCATGCGTTTGCGTTTGCAGGACGAGTTTCTGAGTTGCATTGAAAACTTGGCAGCGGTCCCCTTTCTGTGCGCAGCGATCACCCAAGGAGCCGCTAAACTTACTGAATTCAATAAAACAAATAAGGAAATGAAAACCCTCTTTAAAAAAGAACATCCCAGAAGCGACTGAGGAGTTCCCAGCCTGTCCCAGGTGCTGGGGTTGCTCTCTGCCCTGTGTGCACCAGGGTGGCCGTGGTCCTGCCCCGGCACAGTCGGAGCTGTGGGAACTGCAGCCGCCCAGCTTTGTGAAGCGGGTCTACTGGGCTGAGGTGGGACGGGCAGGGGCTGAGAGCTGTTTATTCACCTTATGATGTTGCAGAGTGCTTAAAAATAAGCAAAGCTGTTCCGAAACTGGGCGAGCGCAGGTGGTGGGGCCCTTCTGCTGTGCTGGCGGCAGGAGCTGGGCTGTCGCCGCTGCCTCTCTGCAGCGCTGTCTCCTTGCAGCCCTCAGAGGGTCAGGTCAGAGCTGACCACCAGCTTTTCTTTGTCTGTTGGCAGCCTTCAAGGAATTTTGTTTTACCAGATGAGTTGTTTTTTTTTTGCTCCCTGTGGTACAGTCCCATCCCTGCCCCCATTGCCTCTTCACTCCAGCTTTAATAACTTCCCTCTCCGAAGCACCTCAGATGGTTTGCTGTGCCCGGGGAGCTCTCCCCACACTCGGGGTTCACACTTTTAGAGCCTGGTCAGTGGTGTGGTGGGAGATGCTGGTATCCACGGAAGATGGCGTGGTCTCTGGGCTCTCTTTTCGGATCTGAGCATCCTGGTTGCTGGTGGTATCTTTGCCCCCGAAGCGATGGCTGGTGGGTGCCGAGGGTGTTTTGGGTGCAGAGGAGGGCGATGGCAGGACTCAGGGTGTGCGGTGCCTGGGCTCTTGCTGGCACTTGCGTCGAAGGTGATCGTAGGACCCTGCTTCAGTGCTCGTCTCGCTTGAAGCACATAAATGACACCATTGATTTTGGGCCTGGCAGGTGGTGAATGAGCCCCGTGGAGAACATTGATTTCTCGCTCTCTCTTTCTTCTGTGGAGTGTTTACTCGTCCAAAGGTGTGATTGACTGGTAAATAAAGTGGCCTCGGCACAGCTCATATTCAATTGTAGCTAATTTGAACGTGTGGCCATTTGGTAACACTGTCAAGCCAACAATTCCTGATCTTCCATCAGCAGCAAACCTGCCTTGAAACGCCTGGGAGCAAAAGCGCTAGGAGGTATTTTGCAGATTGGTGAGAGAGAGAAACAGTGCAAGAGCAAACCATGCCACTGCCACCCATGCGTGGGTTGTACACTGCTTCTGTATGAGGAGTGGGGCTAAAATCTACCTACAGTTGTCATCCCAAGCGGTGGCTTTGCTTGTGGGCAACGTGGTGGCCTTGCTCTGCTGCCAGCTCCTCGCTGGTGGGACGGGACCGTGGTGGTGTTGCCTTGGTTTACGTTGGTTTACACCAGGCCTTTTCAGCAACCCTTAAAATAGATTATCAGATTCTTCTTCCTTGATGGTTGTCATCTGCCTGGGCCGAGCGTGTGGTCGCAGCGCCTGGTGGCTTTTCACAGATGTCACCTGGAGCTGCGGGCAGGGCAGTGGCACTGCTGCGGGCGCTTTGTGCTCATTTAGCAGCTGGTGGCCTGATGGCTTCCAGATTTGAATTGGATGAGCAAAGACAGTTGGATGCAGCTGATGTTGAACAGGACAAGATCCTCGATAGGACAAGAGGCAATGGGCACAAACTTGAACACAGGAAGTTCCATCTAAACATGAGGAGGAACTTCTTTCCTTTGAGGGTGGCAGAGCACTGGCACAGTCTGCCCAGAGAGGTGGTGGGGTCTGCGACTCTGGAAAGACATTCCAAACCCTTCTGGATGCCATCCTGTGCAACCTGCTGTGGGTGACCCTGCTCTGGCAGGGGGGTTGGACTAGATGATCTCCAGAGGTCCCTTCCAACCCCGGTGATTCTGTGAACAGCGTGGCTGGTCCTGTCCTTTCTCACCAAGGCCAAGCTGAGATGGGGGAAGCTCATCCGGGGCTGAGCTGATGGGGGAAGCAGAGCCGGGGCTGGCTCCCCGTTAGAAACACTTTTCAGGACAAGGCGTTCATTTGCTTGGATGCGTGATCCCTCCACCAGCCTTCAGAAACGGGGTAGCTTGAACTTTGAGCTTGTCAGGAGTTGGAATCACAAAGGCATCGTGCAGAGGGTTTGGCTTTTCACGCCCGCTGGATGTCTTTTGCTTGGCTGAGCATCGGCGCTGGGACAGTCCATCTTCCTGGAGCACTTCAGCCTTCGTTGCTGCCGCAGCCATGGGACAAGCGGGAGGCAGGAAGCGAACACCACAGAAAGGCAGTTATGCGGAGGAAGGTTGTCTCTTGCTGTGTACGATTATGGCTATAACCTGTGTCGTTAACTTTCAAAACCGGAGGCTTAAAAGGATTTAATATAAACACGTGCTAGAAATTTGAAATCAATGAGACTGCACTCAACAGCGAATACACCCCTGCTGCAAGCAGCCGGTTTGCCCAGGGTGTAAATTCTTGTGGAGACCCAGAAGATAAAGTTAGGAAATAACCCGTATCGGCAAGGGAGGTTGTAGAGCAATTCAAAAAAACCTCTCGGTCTAGACAGATTATATTTACTGCAGTGTTTATGTGAGAGAGAGGAATGCCCTAGAAAAACAGAATTGTTTTCAATTTCTGCCTCCGGCACTTGCTTGTCTAATGAGAAGGCTCTGATGTGATGGGAATGTCCTGTGCTGGAGGAGCTCTGCTCTCCTGCGGCGGCTCCATGTAGAGGGGCTGGAATGGGGAGGAGGGTAGAAGGCTGTTCCTTTTTTTGTGTAGGTGAATTGGCCTGTTGTTAATGAGGTGGTCCTGCTCCTCCATCCACAAACCTCAGGTGTAATCCCAAGTGCGATGATACCGACAAGCTGCATCGCGGTCACGTCTATGGAGATATGATGGCCCCAAAGACACTGCCTTGATTCTTTTAATTAAAAGAAAATTAAGCGATTTTATTTTGCTTTGAACGCTCGGTGGAGTTTGCAAGCAGTGTTTTTGCATGGTGTTGGTTTGATGGCAACTTGGGGAGCCACGGGACAAAACCACACTGACCAAACCCACCCAAAGGCAGCTTGCATCCTGCGCCTGTTTATCACGTGGAGACAATTCACCCCTTTAATGGCTTGATTTACTTATAATTCTAGCATGTTTGTTATGTATTTGGGAGGAATTTGCTGGAAAAAAAAGAAGAGTTTAAAAATACAGCGATAAATTGAAGGTATTTTGTGGAATAGCGTGAGGATGCAGAAAAAAGTGAAATGAATTGGCTTGTTCAGCAGAGTCAGCCCATCCTGATGAAGGACATGGGTGATGCAGCCGCAAAAACGAAGCAGATTTTTATTCTTTTCATCTCAGCCCCTGTGCTGCCAGGCGTCACCATTGGAGTGAGACCGTCTGGAGTCCCCAGACTTCAAAATCTTCAGCGCTGGCACACAAATAACCAATTATTGCTATAGTCAAAGACAGGATCTTCTTGAAAGAGAAACATGATGTTGCTCTGCCGGTTGAGCTATCTAAATAACTGAGGGTGGTCCCTGGAGGGGTGAGATTTCTGCCTCTTCAAATGGGCTAAGATTAAAGATAGACAAAGCTTTGTGGGAACGGTGCCAGGGATTGCCCTGGGAAGGGGACCTGAGCTGGGTCAGGAGTGGCTCCCGTGGCCGAGCCTCAGGACTGGCAGCTGGACACGGGCTCCACGTGGCTGGCTGATGTTTCGTGGGTCCGTTAGCGTGCGTGGTACCTGCAGCGCCTGGGAGGTGCGAGGGTGAGGGAGCGGATATTACTTGAGTAAGTTGTCAATTGCTTCAGACCCTGAAGCAAAAAAAAAAAACCCAAAACCCACCCTAATTTTCCCTGTCCCAATCTTTTGTTTGGGCTGTGTGTACGCATGTGGATGTACAGCAATATGGACAATAAGCGATGTAACGTGTGTCCCTTCTGTAGGCAACCAAATGGGAACCTGCTGGAAATGGTTAAAGGTTCAACACTGGGCTTCTGTAGAACATCAGCTGTAATTTATATTTGGCTTTGACCTTGAAAGGGAAACGTCCTGGCTTGAGTTTTCCAGCCCTTCTGCAATGTTACCTTATGTGAGACTTGTTTTTCAAAAGGGCGTTTGTTTCTGGTGCGCAGCTGAGAACACAGGAGTCCTCACAGGGCACCAGGAGTCTGACATCTTCAGTAACAACAAATAAACCAATGCCTGCCTTCTCAGGGCAGGTTTCTAAGTCCCTGTTAACTTGTCTTGCATGCGAATTTAACTCAGTAAATCTCAGTTAAAATTTGTGCCTGTCTTGCTCACTTTTCCCCTCCCTTTCTTTTTTGTTTCCCCCAGTTTCTCTGCCTGAAGAACATCCGAACCTTCCTAAAAGTGTGTCACGACAAATTTGGGTTAAGAAACAGTGATCTGTTTGATCCCTTTGACCTCTTTGATGTCCGGGATTTTGGAAAGGTAAGAGTTACTCCTGAGCTCTTGGGAAGTGATGGTTCTGGCACTGCCAGCACCTGGGCGGTTCTCTGGATTTGTGCTGCAGGTTTCGGCTGACAATACGAGGGGTTTCTGGTTTTCTGAGCAGCTTCTGCACCCTTAACCCATGTGTTGGGCACGTGTTCCCCTGTGCTCGTGGCAGACTGCAGACCTAGGGGTTGATTCTGCTGTGTCCTTAGTGAAGGGTGAGCAAGCCTTCAAGCTTTAGATTACAAAGCCTTCGGGATCAGTCTCTAAAGTAGATGAAAAAAGTCTCTTTTTTGGGGGGGGATCACAATAGTGGATCTACGTGTTGACAAGAGCAGTTGGAAGAGGCTGCAGCCCTGGGGACTGGGTGCTGCGCTGGGGTCAGCACTCTGGATCCTCGCTGGGTGACGGGGGCAAAGCCGCACTGTCTCCTTGCCCGTGAGCCCCCTGTAAGCACCAGCACCTCCAAACTGGTGCTGAGCATCACCCCAGCTCTGCGGGAACCAGCCTGGGGGGTTGAACCCTGCAGCCCCAGCAGCACGTGTCCCTCTAGCAGTGTCACCAGCCGTTCCCAGCCTGGACCCAGGTTTGTGGCAAGAACCCTTCCTCCACAAGCGCTTCTGGTTTTGCCCAGGTGAGGGTGCAGACCCTGCACGGTCCTTCCCCAGCTGCTGCCGCCTCTGCGCACAGCTGCGAGCGAAATGGCTTTACCGAAACGGCCATCGGTTTTGTAAGGTGGCCAGTGAGTTTCCAAGGGGGTCGGGAAGTTTCATGCCAGGGTGAGATTAGCCCCCGGAGTGTTTCTGGAAGCTGTGTTTGGAGGGTTTTTTTCTCCCAGCAGTTCCTCGGTGCTGGCTGTGCCACCTAGGCGGGAGAGGAGAGAGCGGGTTTCTGTGTTCTGCTGTAATTGATGGGTGGCACCGAATGCTGAACGAGACCCAGCTGCGAGGGAGGAAAATCCAACATGATTTTGACAAGCGGCTGCTGTTCTGATAGCCTCGCTTTTGACGTGAACAGCATCAGGGCTGTGCTGTTCCTCTGATGGATACCGGGGCTCAGGGAAGCTATTAACGCAGGACAGTTGCTATATTCTTCAGTGGAAAAGGTGTTAAAAGATTTATTAAAGTTCTCTATTGTTTTACCTATTTCAAGCTACCAGGCATAAGCTGCTGGAAGGCATCTTCTCTTCTGATTATCCAAAGAGTAGATTTTCACTGCTGATGGGGATATATTATTTGATATTTATTGCCTAATTTATTTCTGGACCATTATCTGGAATGTGCAATTGCAGGGGCTTGTTTTATGAGTTTTTTGATTTATGGAACACAAGAAGGCTTTTGTTGTTCTGGGAATATGAATGCACAGAAGGAACCTTTTGGGCTGGGGAAAGAACCGCTGCTAATTAAAATGCTGCTTTATCGTCGCATTGTCTCTTGCTTTGTTCTGTTTCAAATTGCCTAAGATGCCTGTTAGTAGAGCCTGGCGTTAAACACTGCTGGAACACGTCAGCTGAACACAGTTTGGTTTCCTTTTTGGTCTGGTTAGGGAAGAGCTATTCCCTCCCCTTCCTGGTCACTTTTTGGGGGGACATTCAGGTTTGTGACTTGGGATGGGCAGGTGATTTGCCATTCCCTCTTACCCCATGACAATTTAGTTTTTTTGGGAGACTTTGGAACAGAAACTTGTCGTAAACTTCTGAGAAATCCAGACGTACTTTGTTGCCTGGATCTTGCTTATTTTCACGTGCATCATCATCCTCAAACAACCTTACAATGTGACGTGCGAGGTACAGATTCTCTGTACAAAAACCTTACTGATCTTTGCCCAAAGTAGGTTTTTATCAGTTTTGGTGGGGCTATCAGCTGTTCAGGTCTGCACCACCCTAAATCCCTCTAGAAGCCTGTCAAAACATTCCCATTGTCTTTGCCACCTTTCATTCCCACGTTATCCTCAGATCTGTGTTCAACAGTGGCAAAGCAAATAAACAGGGAAAAATCTGCTGTTGACCAAAGCGCCGTTCCGCTTTGAGTCACAGTGAGAGCAAAAGGAGTCTGTAATCCACGTTCCCACTGCCCAAACACAGCCTTCACACACAAAAAAATTCTTCCTGGAGCTATTCGTTACTTAGATCAATAGCGTTTTTTGGTTACAAGACACTTAGGCGGTGTAAGAGACTTTTCTGAACGGAGCACAGTAAGAGTCAACCATTTAATTACATAGAAACCTTGGTGGAGTGGTGTTGGGTGTTTCCTTTCTGGATGCCACTTGAGTAGTTATTTCTCTCCTCCAAACCAGGAGGCCAGTGAGACAGCAATTAGTAATAGCATTTGGATTTGCTGCTGTGTAATTACCGAGTGGAAAGGCTGGGGCTTGTCTTTGTGTGGTGCCGACCTATACGTAAAGGACTCGTCCTTTGGAATCTGCAGGGTCCTTCGGGGTTTCTTAGTGTAAGAAAAATACTAGTGCTGTAGAAGAGGAAGAAAATTCAAATCCCTCAGTCTTGCCTTGACCAGCTGTTATTCCAAGAGAGTTTTCCATAGCTCCCTTTGGCTCCTGAGCCAGGGCTTCAGCAAGGAGGAGCTGCTGTAGGATGGACGGAGCCTCCTCCATAGGAGCAAGCGTGGTCAGGGGCTGCTTGAGTCCAGGAATGTGGAGTTTTACCCCTGGTTTTGCTACTTCCTGGAGTTTTAAGCTTGGGAAGTTACTGCTTCCCTACTGTCACCAGGATAACAGCTGGTGAAAGGGGATCGTGAACCATGTGGGCTTCTCCGGCCGAAATCCCTGTGGAGCTGAAAAGCTCCATCTCTGCCTTGGTGGGATGTCGGGTAATTGGCAAGTGCAGGCTGTCGCCAAATAGATGCGTCATGTTTCTTGTAATCTTGGTTGCAGTGTTTCCCAGTTACCCAGGGGAGTCAAAAGGCCAGTTTAAATTGCTCACCACCGTTTTTTTTCCCCAATGTCCAGTTGCTGAGCAATCCGCAGTGACAAGGAACATGCTGTGTTTCATGACAGAGGTTTCGAAAAGTGACCTGAGATGCTGACCTGCATTTCTAGCTGTGTCCCTTTTAAGGCATCTTTAAAGAATATATTGTTTTCTACAAGTTGGCTCTCAATTTATTTTATTTTATTTATTTTTTTGGTTTTGTTTTTGTTTAAATCTTACCCCTTTAAAATGACTCAAAAGCTATCCGTGATCTCCAGAGCATTTTGCCGAAGTGTTTCTCCATGGCTGTTTCCCCGCTGCAGGGTGCAGAAGCAGCGCAGCGAGGAAGAACACCCCCCTTAATAGTGCCTCGTCCCTAATTAGGGGCAGATCTTGCAGGAGCGAGCACTGGGGTCCTCTGCAGGGGTGCTGTGCAGTCTTTGCTAGTACAGCCTGGCTCCTAAACAATAAAATAAAATAAAAAGCTGGTGCTGGTGTATGGTGTGCTGTTGCAAGTACTTCATGCACATTTAATAGCAGTGATGGTATAAAATGTAACTCTTATTGGACTTGCTAATTTATTGGCACCAACTATAATGAGATAAAATGTACATAAATATGGATTAAACTATCACTCTATTAGTCAGCATGATGGTAGCAAGGTTCATTAAAGGGAGTTAATAATTTTCAATAACTTGCAGTAATGTACTGGGGTTTTTTTTTAAGAAATATAGTTCAAATATTCATAAACCTGTGGAGCGTGCCGTTTATTAGCCTCCCACTCCTCTCTGCTCTCCCGCCTTGTATTTAATTGTTCTGACTTTCTTTTGAAGTTCCCGCACTGTTTGAAAAAAGGGGTTTTTTTGTGAGACAGGGGTCGGTCTTACCCCGAGCCACGGCTACGAAACGATGCTGTTCTAAAAATGAAAAAGGGAAGTGGCTCACAGGTCAGCTGAAAAATGAGGAGATACTGATACTGAGATTAAAGTGGTGTTTTTCACTCTGTTGGTTCTAGTCCAGAGGTTGGCGAGAGCTGCACCGACCTCGCAGCTCGAGCAGGGCTCAGTGGAGGGGGAGGTCTGGATCAATCCTCCCTCTCAATTAATTGAATCCACCGAGGTTGGCTGGCCTGTGTGACCCATGGGTGGCTGACGGAGGACTTGTACATGGCTTGTCTTGCATGTCTGAAGTGCCGGGGAGGAGACCTGTGGTGGCCCTGAGCATGGCATGCTCCAGCGGCTGCAGCAAGAGCTGCCTCTCTGGTGGGAGAGGAGAGGGGAGACGCTGGAGAAGGGATGTGCTGGTGCTGTCAGAGTTAGTGATGGGTGCCCTGTATAAAGCACTTGCTCTTCAGAATCATTTTTGGTGTCAGGGTGTCTCCTTCTTCGTGCCTGAGTCCACGTGGAGCACTCTTGGGAAGCCCTGGGAAGAGCCAGGCTGTCCTCACCAGATGCTGTCGCAGGTTTGTCCCCAGCCTGTGCTTGGAGGACCCGCAAAACGAGAGATCCCACCTCGCCGGGCATGGGGATGGGGTGCTGGGAGAGCTGCGAAGGCGCTCGACTGCCATTGTCCTCCCATCCCCCCGTGTCGTGTGTCGTCCCCCCCCACCCCCTTGCCAGATTTTCCTGCCTGGTTTTGGATAGGAGGGTGGGGGAGCATTGTCAGAATTATTTAAGGGATTAATAACTGAGAGTTGGTGGTTTGTGTTTCTCTCTGTTTCTCTGCTGAGAATTCCCCTCCCTCCGTCATCTCTAACTTCACGTACGAGTCAATATCCCTACAGCAGTGTTTTAAAGGGTCCCTTTTTAACACAGTTTGGGCGTATAAAGGGGAGAAAGGGGGAGATTTATATGAAATAATATAGGTAGTTGAAAATTGCAAGGATTTCAGGTAAATGGCTGCATTTTGGTGCCACAACAAAGCAAGCTGAGGGGTGGGAGCAGCTCGCCTTCTCCCAGTCTTGACTTTTTGGCGCTTTTTCTTTTCCCCCACCCCTGACCTCTTGTAGCCAAGAACAAATTAAAAGCGGTGCATTTTTCTGTATGTACCGCTGAGTGCATGAAGTGGTGGGGGCCGGGAGCGGAGAGGAGCGTTACAGCATCCCATCCAGGGCTGTGCCTCCCATCCTCTTTGTTTACAAATCCCCTGGAGGACCGGGCAGACGGACAGACCTTCCCTTGTGGTGTTCCTCTGTGCCCTGTGCCTCAGATGGCTGCTACGCGGCGCTTGGATGTGTGTCGGGAAAGGGATCCCGTCGCAGATGAAAACGTTTCTAATTGCTGCGTAACTCTCCCAGCGCGTGTGCAGTGGGCGGGGTGGGAATTGATAAGAATTCTCCAAAAGAAGGGCATGTGTGGGGTTTTTTTGTTGTTTTTTGTTTTGTTTTGTTTTGTTTTAATCCCCAAGAGAGCAGTAGAGTAACGGGCCTGCAGAGAGAGATGTGTGTGCGATTGCATGCAAGAAACCAGGAACCCGCTTAACCCCTTGACCGCCCGGCGCTTGCTGTGAAGTTGTCCCCACCCAAGAAGGAGCCGTGGGTGCCCACGCTGTCCCTTGCGCTGCCATCCGTGTCCCGAGCAGAGCAGCGCAGCTCCTGCAGGGCGATACTGTGCCTTATGGACCACCACCACGCTTCTCGGAAGCCACCGGAACGCTTTGCCAACAAGCCGAAAATTCACGTGCAGCTTCGACGCTGCCCACAGGGTTTTGCCCAGAGCCCTTGGGTGCTGCAGGTCCTTGCCCGAGGGAGAAGCCCCGGCTCTGGGAAGCATCTGGGAGCGTGGGGAAGGCAGCCCTGCCCTCAGGGATGTCACCACCTGCCAGTTGATGATTAAGTCCCCTGTTGCTTGGTGGAGCTGCGGGTGATGTTTGGTCCCTCCCATGCTGGCTCGTGCGTTGGTCAGCTGGTGTTTGGCCACCCACGTTTTAAATGGCCTTGCTGGAATTGTACTGGAGATCTGGATATTGGGATGAATGCTACAAATGGCAAAAGCAGGCTGGAACAGCCCGGGTTGGGTGGGTAGTTTTTTGTTCCCCCCCCCCCCCCC
>VYXH01007914.1:15138-33558 GCA_013397275.1 Burhinus bistriatus
TTTTCAAGCTTGAGGGTTCATTTGGGCTTGGGGCTGCTTGTCTCCCGCTCCATGCCTACCCAGCTCCATATTGCCTGTGACCCTCCCATGGTGCAGGTTGGTCTGAGGTGATGCCATCAGACGTGGGGTGATGCAGGGACGCCTCTCCCATCCTCATGCTCTCGGGCACCACGAGGACATCAGCTGCGGTTCACGGGAAGCTGCCTTAGCAGGTGCGCTGTGTCCAGCAGATGTTTTCAACCAGAACGCTAAAAGTATGTACAGGAAACCCTGACGCTGAACTTCCCTAAAACACAGGGCAGATGAATTACACATTTCTGCAGCTAGTCAAGCATGTACCAGACGGTGCTTTCTGCTGCGTAGTGCCATGCTGCACGCAGGACTGTCACCAGTGCAGTTTTTGCTGTGAGAGATGTGGTAGGTGCTGCCACACCTCTAGTAATGTACATTTTTAGGCTCCAAATCCTGGAAATTTCTCCCTGCTCGGCTATGAATATTGCCCTGAAATATCTAGTGGACTGTGAATCTTCCTAGCTGCCTGTCACAGTTGATGTCAGAAGGGCCATTTTGTGGTCTTGGGGCTGGTGAGGTGTTGCATGGCTGAAAGCAGACACCCCCATTTGCCCAAGGGCTCTGGTTATCAGGGCTGGGTTCTCTGCCAAGAAAAGCTTTGCAGCATCAGACTCAATCCTGCGGTTCCTTGGCCCAGAGCAATCGTAGAATCATAGAACGGTTTGGGTTGGAAGGGACCTTAAAGATCACACAGTTCCAACCCCCTGCCATGGGCAGGGACACCTCCCACTAGACCAGGTTGCTCCAAGCACCGTCCAGCCTGGCCTTGAACACCTCCAGGGACGGGGCAGCCACAGCTTCTCTGGGCAACCTGGGCCAGTGTCTCACCACCCTCAGAGTGAAAAATTCCTTCCTGAGATCTAATCTAATCTCCCCTCTTCCAGTTTGAAGCCATTACCCCTCATCCTATCGCCCCACTCCCTGATCAAAAGTCGCTCCCCAGCTTTCCTGGAGCCCCTTTAGGGACGGGAAGGGGCTCTAAGGTCTCCCTGGAGCCTTCTCTTCTCCAGGCTGAACAACCCCAACTCTCTCAGCCTGTCCTCCCAGCAGAGGTGCTCCAGCCCTCACATCATCTTCATGGCCTCCTCTGGCCCGGCTCCAACAGGTCCATGCCTTCGGGTTGGGTGGACACCCCTTGAGCCTTTTGCGGTGAGAAGCTCGGCTCCTTGCCGAGGACTTTGTGCATCACTGAGCAGGAGAGGACCAGCACGAGTAAACACCGCAGTGGGAGTTACCACCATTTGTAAAGCTGCTCTGACTTTTGGGAGCGTGGAGGAGAGGTGCTGTAAGGTCTTTGGGACATGCACATGGGGTTGCGAGTCTTGCACCCTCCATGGGCTCAGGAGCCCAGTGTCCGAACGGAGCAGATGAAAACGCCCACGTCCCAGCAAACAGCTCCTGGGCTGGAGCAAGATCAGGAGCTGGCCACCAGCGCTGGTGGCCCTTTGTTGTTCACTGCAGCAGAAGCTTTTAGCTGTGTTGTGGCAAATTATCTCCACTTTTTCCCCTGCCTCTCTCCCCTACTTACAAATCTGATGTGTGTATAAATGTGCAGCTTATCAGTGGAACTGAAAGAACCAGAAATGTTAATTTCATTCTGGGAAGCTTTGCCTTTTTTTTTTTAATTTTCTCCCCTCCCTTCTTGGCTGCTTTCCCTAGTATTTTTCCAAGGGGTCACATTAAGGGGTATTATGTTTCAGATCAAGCAAGTATGGGCAGGATCTTTCGTAACTCCCATACTCTGGATGGGAGAATTCTGCTGTTGGGCCTTAAATCGCGATTGAAGTGTTTTAACGTGCAAGGAATCGAGGTATTGATCAGGACATGGATAAATGCGTATCCTTAATGTGTATGAAATTGATTTTCCTTTACTTTCTTGATTTGTCTGAGCTCTCCTTACAGTAATTTTAGACAAGATCGGGGGGAAGAAGGATTTTTTTTTTTTTTCCCTTGCAAAACCTGTGAGTGGTGAAACATTTACCAGTACGTGTCTCAAAAAAAATAGGGGAGGGGGAAGAAGCCAGGCTCTTTTGGGTGGCCCAACAGTTTTTGCATATTGTTTGAAAAATGCTTGGTTTCATTTGAACCCTTCGAGTTGTTTTTCCTTTATTATGTCATCAGGCGTTTGAGACTTAATGATACAGTGAGCATCATCGTGACTGAAAGATGTCAACAGGCAAAGTCAGTCTTTGTATGTCTTGGTGCTAAATTAGTGCCTCTGCCATCGCTTGAGCTTAACTGTTGAGTGTGCGTGTGCTTCGGGAAAGGAAGGAAATGCATCCCAGGTAATATCACTTACGGGAGTCTTGGAATAAAAGGAATTTTTTGTTTTACAGTGAGCTCTTCTATTTCTTCATTAAAATCTTCTGCAGATTTCTCAGCCTCTTGGATCTGCAGCGTCTGATGATGATACTGTCCCAAGGCCAAACGCTTTGGTTACAAATAATAATTAACATTTCTTGAAACAGATTAACATGTGGGTGTAACCATGCTTTAGCAGAACGGGCAAATAGTGAAACTGTCAGCCTGAAAATACTGGCACGGCCAAACTCCACAAACTCCAGTACTTGGTAGTTCCGCACAGTGCCTTCCCCATGAACCAGAAAGGAAAACAGGGGGGGAAAAAAAGCTTCTGTAGGAAATTGTGATTCCTCTCGGGGCAGAGGAGAGTTGGTACAAGTTAGCACAGTGAAATACCGTACCTGGACGTGACTGTCCCAGTGCCAAGAGGAGCCTGGGTGTCCCGTGTCCCAGGAGAGGGGCTGGGACCGGGGTGCGCCGGGGGGGAGATGGGTGCTGCTGGGCGAGCCTGCGGCCCCACCGGGCTCCCACTAGATCGGTACTTTGTGTTTGCACAGTCACTTATTGGAGCAGAAATGTTAATGTTTCACAGCAAATAAACAGCGCGCAAAAAAAATGTGTTGAAACCTCAGCGGAGCGTGGTTTCAGCGAGGTCTGCTGTTCGCACTCCCATCTCTCGCCCAGTCTCGTCTCTTCCGAGTCTCCCGTGTTTGGAGAGACTTCAGGTCACTCAGGCTGTGACCGGTGGGTCCTGTCCACCTGCAGGGACAGCTTTAGAAACCAGGGCTACCCTCGCCTGGGGACGATGGAGGGAGGCTTCTTGTCCCCCTCCCACACTTCTCCATGGGGGAAAGTTAAAGGCGGGGGGGGGAAGGAAGAAAGCATCTGAGACTATTTTGTTCCACTAGCTGTCAGAATGGGCTGCTTGTTTGTTCTTGGAGGGCTTCCAGATAGGGTGTGGGTTTTGGGTTTGGTTTTTTTTTTTTTTCCCCTTCAGAAATGAAATATTTCTTCAAAAACTCTCTGTACATCGGGGGTTCCTCCCACCTGCCCGCTGCAGGCTGGGCACGGTGTTGGTGCGCACACACGCGAGGGATGGAGAGGACTGGAGAACTTGGTGAGAAATATCCTGGAGCTGCAGGGTGTTAGGTCGGTCGGTCTGTCCATCCGCGTGCAGGGCTGTGCTGGGTGCAGCAGACGGGGAGCCAGGCAATAACACTGCACCTGCAGTGCCGGTAGGGAGCAATCTGCTTTGAGTTTCAAAAAGCTTCTCTCTAAACATCACCGGGGATGCTGGGATGACCAAGACATCTGAAAACCATCTGTAAAGGTTGTGTAATTATCTTAAGTATCAATTTCCCTTTGGAAAAGTAGGAGCCTTTCTTTTGGGAGCAGATACCTTTATATTTTCCAGCCCTTGCAGACCTTTCCTTGCCTGGCTCCGGACCTGGTGTCCGAGGGGAGATGGAGTGACTGCGGCTAGCACGGCTGCGTGGCCCTTTGCTGGACCTGCACTGGGACAGCAGCGCGCGCTCCCCCTCCCTGCTTTGCTGCTCCAGTTAATGAGCCTCAGATGGTGATGCTGCCGCTAGCTCATTTGCGCTCTCAGTCTTAATGGTGTGCATGTAAGTGAGACATTCTGCTCTTCGACATCATTCTCTTCTTACTAATTACGTATTAGAGCATAATCACGGTAGCAAGAAAGCAGCCTTAATGCACCCTGGGTGAAGCTAATGATGTGGACACACTGCACTTAGTTGCATTTGTCAAGGTTTTCTATTCCAGGCCCATTGTAAGTAATTTTAGGAATTTTTGAGCCAGCGTGGACTTGGTAGATGTTTGCAGTCATTCCTACTAATGAATAAGGCTTGCGTGGGAGAGGCTGTGGTGGAGATTTCTCCCTGGCTAACAGATGGTGGGGATTTCACAGCCTGTTACTTAAGTTTTGAAAAACATGGTTAATACTTCAGGGGAAGGAGCGATGTGCAAATGGGTTGGAAGTAACACGTAAATCGGAGCCAGCAGTTTGCATGTTCTTTTGGGGCTTGGGGTGATGGTGTTTCCTGTCCTAATCCTAGGGCAAGGCTTCATCTTTTTGTCTTAATGTTGATGTCAGCTACTGATGAAAAACACCTTCTCTGCAACTCCTGCCACGTGGGAGAGCTTATTTCCAGCTCTCCACCTCTTCTATTTGCCACCTCCAAGGTCACCCTGACTTCAGGCAGCTCTGGAGCGTCTGTCTGACTTGAAGCATGCAAAGGGTCTCAAAGCTGCAGGGTGATGCTCAGTTGCCCTGGCACAGGCTGAAGCCTGAGCGCGATGGGGCAGTGAGGATAACTTACACCATGTATGGAGTCTGCGTTGTCTGAAGACTTGGTGTAGATGTGGCCCAAGAAGCAGCAGTTTGTCCAGGCCCTGCAGAACGGTGGCAGTGGAGCAGTGACAGACTCAGCAGTCCCATGCCCTGACCTGCTGCTATTCCACATCCTTTGAGTCATCTTGTTGAAAACAGTTAATTACTCATACAAGTAGGGGGATGGTTCCACAATTATTTGCATTGTAGGGTCCTTGGAAATGTAAGGGATGTCACTGCAATGGCTCTCGTACAGGCGCACTCTTCTATCTCTTTCATGCTTTTGTGCATCTAATTTAAAATATATATATGTATATCGGGAGAGAACTGACGCAAAAGCAGAGCTGTAACAAAGAAAAGCTTTGTAGAGTTTTCTCAAGGAAAAAAATGAGGAAAGAGTCTCCCCCATACAGAGACCTTTTGGTGTCGGTGCTACGAGCGTGCACTGAGAATTAAATCAGAGCTGGGAAACCCGGGAGGGTTTTGGGTGCAAGCGCTGGGTGTGGTATTGGGGGTGTTCCTGTGGCACCCTGGTCTCTTCTGGGCATATGCAAAAGACAAAACAGCTGGAGATTGTGCTGGAGGACTAGTTTCAAAGACGTGCTTGGAGAGCCGGGGTGTAGGACGGCGTGCTCTGGAGCGTTGCTGTCTGCCGTCCCAGCGACGTACCTGAGCCTGATGGGGTGCAACAGCTCTCTGAGGGGAAGGAGAAACTTGGTCTTCCAAGCCAGTGGACTGTAAAGATTATTGAAAAAAACTGAATATATTTCTTTCATGCGGAAATGGTGCTTTAGTCCCTGTACGTAGAGATTTATCAAAAGGACCTCTGTGCTCCAGAAGCGGAGCTGAGATCACAGTCCATTGCAGATGCGAATTGAACTGGCTGAGTCCTACTTCCAGCAGATCTGAATAACCATTGTGCAGCGTCAGTCCATCTTGAACCCCACACATCAGTTCTGCTCCCAGGCTGTCTGCAGAAGCTGGATTTGCACAGCAAATTAATTTTTCTTTGAAAACGAATTTTCTGGCTCCTGGACGTAACACAGCGAAGCTGGCTGCAAGGGTGCTGCCCGTGGGCACACCAGCGTGGGACACTGGAGAGCAGCAGCAAATAGAGTCCACCAGTTCCCCGGAGAGGCTGCTCCAGCAGCCAGGGAGGTGTTAGACGTGGATCCACCAGCTTGTAGGTCTGTTTGGTTTTGTTTCGTTTTTAAGCTGGCATGTTTCATCCCATTATAGTAGGTGCTGGATGGGAAGCTAATTTTAAGCATTTGCAGCTAATGCAACAATTTGGGGTGTTCTGATTTTTGTAGACCTAGATGACAGCTCCTCTGTGGGAATCTGATTTTTGGGACCAAGTGCTCAACGGGATTAGACTTTTATGGTGTCTTAGATCACGCACAGACATTTATTAGTCACTAGGAGAGCCTGTAGCAGGACCTTGAATTGAATATATTGAATTGAATGTATTTTGCTTCCCCTGGAAGGGAAAAAAACCCCGTTGACCTTAATGGTATTTTTGAGGTAAAGTTGTGTCAGGGTCATTAGCCCATATTTGACTAAATACGAAATTTTATTTAGAAACATGCACGGATAGAAAACCCTACAGTTGGGAAGTGGATAAACTTTTGGTTGGAATCCAGCCTGCGGGGAGCCATGTGAAGGACTCTTGCCTTGAGGCCTCACTCGACTCTGTTTGTTTGCTCAGCCCGTTTCCCCCATCAGCCGAATCCCAGGGTGTGCGCTGCCTCCCGCCCTCCCCCTCGCCTTTCTTCGGAATATTTTTCTAATTACTGGAGTGTGAAGAATTGACTCTTAAAATGCCTCTTGGCAAATTCCATTTGTGCATTGGCGAAGTTGCCCCTTGCCGTAGTCTCGCCATTAGCGTCGGCCCCGTTCAGCCCGTCCTCGGATCAAAACTTCTCCTCCAGCCTTCCCGGGCAAACTGGGACACGCTTATTATCACGTTGGTTGGAGATTGTAAATGCTAATGGGAGGTGAAAAAGGGGAGAAAAATGAGGGATTTGGGGGAGGATGAAGGGTTAACGCTTGTCTGCTGGGGTCCTGCTGGTGTGTGTTTTCACAGTGCTGTTTCTCCTGATGAGCTGCCAGATGTAATTTTTTGGGGGTAAACTGGGACAGCCGGAGGTGGCTGTGGGTGCAAGGCTCTGAGAGCAGAAGCTCAGCAGGTAGCTCGGGGAAGGGCTTGCCGGAGGGTTGTGGGGCTGAGGATTTTGGGGAGGTCGAGCTCTGAACCCCGCTTGGAAGAGGGATGTTTGTGGTACTTCTCTGCCTGCATGCGGTCATGTCCTTTGCTTTCTCACGATAGCCGTCCCTTGCTGGCCCTGCCCGGACCTTCTGCTCCACGGCTGGGTGCATGGGCTTGCAGCAGACTCTTGTCTGCCTGTGGAGTCACCTGTTGATGTTGCAGAGAATTCGGGGTGTATGGCTGATGTGCTCTCAAAGTGGGTTATTTCTTTTAAAAGCAACAACGCTATAGGGTTGTTTCTAGAGGCCTTTTTTTTTTAAGTGAGTAGGGAGCACTTGAGTAACGCTTCAGGCTTTTTCCGCAGTTGTAAGGGGCTAAAACCTTGAAAAATAAAACTGAAAGCTCAGTTAGCAAGTAATTGCAAGGTTCCCCGGACTGAGACTTTAAGAAAAATGCCAAAGAGGAGGTTTTCTTCATAACGTTAGAGACTGGGCAGCTTTGGATGATCTCCTGATTCCAGAGCACTTGCGGTAGGTCCACGCAGCAGACTTGCACTGCGAAATTACAGGTTGCTTCTGTCTGGGTTTCCCTCACCCCTCCGTTTGCAGGCTGGGAGCTGGACCAGCAGGTCTTGGAGAGGGGAGCAAGGATGGATTGGAGAGGTGCTTTTCCTGGAGCTGCATGTGGGTTGTGCTCCCTGCAGCAAAGGACCTGGGGACTGGGCTGGCCTAAAGCACTGTTGGGTTTGGCTACCATGAAGTCTCCTCCTTTAACATAAAACCTCCCAGGAACCCTCCCTGCAGGATAGACTATGGGCTGCAGAGGCATTTGGCTGGATCCCAGTTGACTTTGTCAGAGGAACCGGACCAGAGAGGAACCAAAATTCATCCCAGCAGCTCTGCACTGCCGTTGGTGTGGCTGTTGGCCCCAGCGTGGGAGCGGGACTGGTGGCCAGGCTGGGCAGTGGAGAGGACAGAGCTGTGGTGTGATGACAGCCCAGTCCTCTATGCTCCTTGGCAGGGCACCCAGCAGAAGGGTGCCTCAGCCTCGGTCTGTGCTGCTCAGCTCCCTTCTGCAGATGTGGTGGGGCTCGCCAGGGTTGTGGGCAGCCTCTCCTACCTCCACAGCCGTTTTCTGGCACGTGAAAAGGTTTAATTGCCCCTTGCAGGAGCTCATGGCACACCCCCGGCTTCTTCTAATGTGCCTCTTCTTGGTCAGTGGCTCACAGAAGAACAGTTATCCTTCAGAGGAGCAATAGAGCCTGAACGTTTTCCACCTTATCACGCTGTTTTGTCAGCTAATCAGTTTTAACCCTGATAGGGGGAGAGTTTGAAAAGCAAAGGAGGGTGAAGAAAACCTGCCCTGGACTAGGCTAAGGAGAAACGGGCTGGGGACATGCCAGGGACGGATGGTCTGTGGCCAGGGATGCTCAGCTTGGGCTTCTTGTTTTCACAGTGGCAGGGACCTTCAAAATGCAGGGAAAGGGCAGTGCCGAAAGCCCTGGAAGCAGATAATTGGAGATGAAGCCACTTGGGCTGGCAGGGGGAGTTGCTGGAGAAAGCTTTGGGAAAGCAGAGTTTGTCCCAGGAGCTGTTGGGTTCTGCGAAGTTGTGGTTCCAGACACCACAATCTGCAACAGGCACTTCTGTTTGCACCAGCTGCTGCAGGGTGTAAAACAGCCAAAAAACATTGAACTTCAGGCACTTTGCTCCTCCCAGATACTTCTCCAGCTCTGTTTTGCCACAGAAAGGCTGGTAAAGAGGTAGCGATCGATTAAAATTAGTCGCAGCGAGTTCCTGTTTGTGTCAGCTGTCTGAAGGACGAGCAGATCTTTAGATTTTTGTGGTTTTGCTCCATTCTATTTCCAGCTCCATTAAATCCATTTTTACTCTATTCTCTTCTGAAACATAAACGAGTAAATGCTGTAACAAGGGCACACTTAAGGAAAAAATGAAGCATGACTGTAAATATGAGTGACCCAACTAAAAGAAAGGTCAGGTAAGAGACATTGCCCAGTAGTGTTCATTAAGGAAGGGGAGCAGGGTGTAATTTAGCTTCCTGGTTTAACCTGCGTGTTTAGTAAAGCCGGTCAGAGGGATCTATGGAGAGAGGGAAGAGAGACAAGATATGTAGAGGGAAACATTCCTTTCCCGTGTGTTTGTGTGCTGGGCAATACAGCAGGTGAAGTGGAAGAGGGATTTTGGTACCAATGATTATTTGTGGTGCACTTAGTATTTTGGGAAAAAAAAAAAAAAAAATTCTCTTTGTAGCATGACCCTCGTGGTGCTTCTGTTTGGAGAAGGTGGGGTTGTTTGCTTTTCTGCTCCTTGGTGTGCGCTGAGCAAACCTGCACTGAAATGTTTGCAAAGTGCATAATTTTTTTTTTTTTTTTTTTTTTTTTTTCCTTTTTTTTTTTTTTTTTTTTAACCCTGTGCTGTTGGGAGCCTCACCTGAAATTTGGAGCTCAGGGGCTGAGGCTGGGTGCAGAGAGCTGCCGCCCCGTCACCCAGCCCAGGGCTGCTGGTTTCTGCTCGAGGCACACGGGTGAAGAAGGGAAATAGCCAGAATTACTTAAGAAAATAGAAAAGTCTTGGAGACAAGCGCCTTTTCTCAGTGAGGCAGCTCCTACTGCGTGGGGCTGGGAAGGAGCTTCCTGCGGGGGTGTTGGATGTACTGGTGCTTTCCAAGGCTTTGCTGCGCCTGCGGGTGCGTTGCCGCCAGCCCCGGCTTGTCTCTGCCTGCTGATGTGTCTCTGCTTCTGCCCATCTCCCTGCCCAAAGCTCTCCAGGTATTCACGCGAGTGTGGAAGCGCGTCCAAATGATGTCAGGAAGAAGTGGCAGTATAGAGAAATCCCTCGTTATGGCAGGAACTAAGTGAATGGGGCTTTATCTTGGAGATTAACCGGGATCTTCTGGTTTTGCTTTTCCTACCGTGAAATTCAGTTCCCTGAACCTAAAAGAATTGCTCTGCAGGTCTGCACCGTCTGTGGGAGGTGCAAGAATAAAACCATCTAAATTCCTCTTTGTATTTTGGAGGGACAGTGATAATTCCCCTGGTGCCGCGGCTTATTTTGCTTCATAAATACCTGGGTTTGAACAGTTTCCTTTCCTCCTTTCCTTGCTTCAGGGCTGCGGTTTCGGAAAGCGCTCTTCTCGAGGAGATTTAGCGTGTGCACACACCACGTGAAGTTGACAGGGGCTGAACTTCAAAGTGAAGCATGTGAATAAATATTATCCTGACTTGAGGCTACTATTTATTCTTTTTCTTCTGAAACAAAACAAATTCATACATGCCTTCTCAAGACTTTGAATTAATTGTTCGCTTTTTTTTTTTACCACTGTGGCAGTGGCAGCACTTCAGTATTTACTCTGCTTTGCTCAGCTGATGACCTTATCTGCCTCTCTCAAGTGTATGGGCTTTGCTGCTTCGCAGCCATTTTTTTAATTTTGGGAGGAAAATACTATAGGTAGGGCCAAAATCCTCTGCTCTTGTGTCGTGGTTTGGGCACATGGTTTGTCCTCAAACCAGGACATCTTGCTTGTGTGGCTTCCATGGGTCACCAACAGGCCAGACCCCAGTGTGATGGGAAAGCCCAGGAAGATGCTGTGAACCCAAACCTGAACCTTGGAGGATCAGGAGGGTCTTTGCTTCAGGGTCCAGGACCTGAACATAGGTTGTGTCAAGGCGAAGTAGTTTGCTGTGGGATTTGTTCCCTGGAAGCTCCTGCAACAGGGAAGTCCTTGTGTCCCAGGTGGCCAAAAGAAACCAGTAAATTTGGGACCAGACAGCGGATCTTTGTAGGGCTTGACTTGCAAAAGGTGTTGAGTGGTGCTTGGAGACATGGTTTAGTGGCAGACCTGGTAGAGTAGGGTCAATGGTTGGACTGGATGATCTTAAAGGTCTTTTCCAACCTAAACAATTCTATGATTCTATGAGTGGTTTTCCTCTGAAAATCAGTGTGGTCGATGCTGCCTCAAGCCATGCGACCAAATCCACCAGGTCTTTGGATGATTCTCCTTGTGTGGGCGAGAGCTGGGTGTTGCTGTGGTATCACTGTCCCAGATGCGTCTTGCTGACTGGTTCAGCTCTCCTCCGCAGCTCCCTGCAGGGAAAGCCTTCATGCATAGAAAATAATAAAATAAAATTATGCCATCAAATGTTTTATGTATGAGGAAGCACGGGCTGTCAATAATCCTCTATGTTTTTTAATGCGAACTCTCTCTGCGTTTCTGCTAGTGGCTGATGACACCAATTAATTTTATTGTTTGGAAATAATCTTCTGTGGTGTGTGATTTGCACGGCCCTAGCCTTATGCTTTCTAATGATTTCTCTATTAATTTCACTGCTGCCAATAAGCTGAAGATGCCTTTCAAGTGGAAAGGGAAACATGACCTAATACCATGGATAAAATATTAGCAAGAGCAAATTAAATCCCAGTTAACAGTGTTAGGACCCCGGCCACTAAAGACAGAAGAGGCGCTGAAGCGTAGCAGAGAGCTGCACGTGCCGCGTGTGGATGCACGGGAGTGTGGAGCAGTAACTTTCAACAGCTTTAAAATTAATGTAGAATCAGTGTTTTTGTCCCCTCCTGCTCCAGCTAGTTATTCCCTGGTCAAAAAGGAGTTGACCCCGATAAATTCAATTTGTGTGCCTCCCTGTGTGCTAGAAATGCTGCCACCGGGCTCACCCTGCTGTAGCAGTGGTCCTGCCTTGCTTTCATTCCTACTTTTTGCTCTGGAGATGGGTCTGGTGAGAGCTCTGCTGCAGCGTTGCCTTTGCCGTGATGATGTACGTCTTTGTCATCTCCTGTCTGCGTGTACGGACAAAGCTCCACGGAGGAGATCACCACTGTCCCCCAGGACAGTGGTGATGAGCGGGTGGGTAGTGCCATTTATTTTCGTGATTTTCAGCATCGCAAGCCTTGTTGGGTGTCCTCAAGCCCCGTCCTTCCGTACAACCTGCACCCATCTTGCAGAAGCCCCAAAAGCAAGATTTCTATGCAAGATTTCCAGTGCAAACTGGGGTTGATGACTTGGGTACTTGGCATCTACAAGTCCCCCTTTGCAACAGCTGGGTGCTAGCAAGCGTGCTTTGAGGGGCTGGGAGAGGAGTCGTGGTTTACAGCAGTCATCAGCCCTAGTGAGGGTGAAGAATAGAGCTTTTTAGTTATGGCATTGTAGAAATGTTGAGATGGATCCTGCTCGGGCACTGCCACGCACGCACGAGTAACCTTGTGGAGAGCATCCGTACCTTCCAGCGAGCCTCACTGGCTGCTCTGAATCTGTCCCCAAAACCAAGGAAATAAAAGAGCATTAAAATTATGATGAGGTCACATGAAATTGTCCTTCTGCAGCCTTTGGAAGAAGGCTGTGCTCGTGGTGTGGCTATGGGCACGCTCACAGCCGGGGCCGACTTCATCCGTTTCCTTCTGAGAGGAAAAAATGTCCCTATAATGCATGAAAATATTGTCACATCAATATTGTCGAAGTGAAGCAGGAAGGGGGAGGGGAAATCAATGCAGGTTGTGACCAAAATATTTATGTGAAGGTTTATATAAATATACAAATATTTATTGCTTTAATATTTTAGTTGCTGTGCTGTGAAGTTTTGTGGTTCCTGCATAGAAATATGAGGCAAAAGAGTTGGTAATCAAGGATATGGACTTCTGGGCTGATGGCTGGGGAAGGATGAGGGGCCGGAAGCTGCGCAAAGAGCCGGGTGCTTTGCAGTGCGGAGGCTGGAGCCAGGGAAGCGCTGGGGCTGCACCGGGTGCCCCTGCGGGGTTGGACCTGCGCTTACCCTCTGCTCGCTCTGCCCTTACAAACTTCTCGTTAGATGCGGGTCCGGGGGCAGGCTTTGGGCTTTTGTACACCACGGAAGCGGTGCTCACCTTGGCTGGCGTCATTGCTGGGCATTTTATGTTGAACGGTAAAATCAGTTTTCCCTCCACATTTTCAATGGCAAAACCATACGTAAACATCAAGTTTTCACAGAACTGTGTCATGATGGCGTGGGCAGGATAAAAATAATACAATGAGCTATATATATGATGCTGGGCTGCATCCCCAGCAGCGTGGCCAGCAGGGCCAGGGAGGGGATCCTGCCCCTCTGCTCCGCTCTGGGGAGCCCCCCCTGCAGTGCTGCCTCCAGCGCTGGGGGTCCCAGCACAAGAAGGACACGGGCCTGTTGGAGCGGGGCCAGAGGAGGCCACGGAGATGATGGGAGGCCTGGAGCCCCTCTGCTGTGAGGACAGGCTGAGAGAGTTGGGGTCGTTCAGCCTGGAGAAGAGAAGGCTCCAGGGAGACCTTAGAGCCCCTTCCAGTATCTGAAGGCGGTCTACAAGAAAGCTGGGGAGGGACTTTTTACAAGGGCCTGTAGCGACTGGACGAGGGGGAACAGTTTTAAACTGGAAGAGGGGAGATTTAGACCAGATCTCAGGAAGAAATTCTTGCCTGTGAGGGTGGTGAGACACTGGCCCAGGTTGCCCAGAGAAGCTGTGGCTGCCCCATCCCTGGAGGTGTTCAAGGCCAGGCTGGACGGGGCTTGGAGCAACCAGGTCTAGTGGGAGGTGTCCCTGCCCATGGCAGGGGGTTAGAACTGGATGGTCTTTAAGGTCCCTTCCAACTCTAACCATTCTATGATTCTATATAAAAATAGTTGTGAGGAGTGATGGGGTGATGCAGGCAAGGTGTCTGTGGTCCTGCTGCCGGACTGCTCGGAGTGGTGTTTCGGAAAGGACATGCTTGCCCTCCCGCTGCCCAGCAGTGTCCCTCCAGCCCCGCAGCCCCAACTGCCCAGCTCCGCTGTCGCGTTTTCCGAGGAGTGCTGTTGCCTTGACTCAGGTACGGAGGATACCAGCCGGAGCACTGGCCAAAATGCAAAGCAATGCCCAGGCTGCTTCATCGCCCCTGGGAGCTGGCTTTGGACACCTTTAGCGGTCTTTGAAACAGGGATAAGATGCTTATGGTCAGATCAAAGTCTGAGCGTGAGATTTCTGCTGGCCTTGGGTTTCCTTGCACTGGGCTCAGGATTATGGAGTGAGGTCAAGCCCCCCTGTAGGGTAAGTACGAGCATGAAGCCAGTTACAGCTCTGACTTCCTGGGGGAAGTTACCAAAACTCTTATTATTAAAGTGCCTGTTCTTTTCTGAGCCACAAAAACACTGAAGATTTTTTTTTTTCCTTTTGCTTTTTTTTTTTTTTTAAAAAAAAAGGCAGCAAAACTTCTCAAAGAAATTGGTTGTCAGCAAAAGCAAAAAAAGAAAAAAAAAAACAAAAACCACCCCAAAACGCAATGTCCTTGCAAAGTCACTGGTGCTGCCCACCGCTCGGGTTGCATCCCTACCGCCAGAGCAAACCCAAACCAGCGGCGTGGGCTGGGATATCTTCTCCTCCACTGCCGTCGCTGTGAAGGGAGCGTGCCAGCTCTGGTTCATAATTAATAGTTTTCCAGCCTGATTCTGCCGGGAGAACAAGGAGGACATTGAGAGCGGGTCCGTGCCGGCCGCGCTGCACGGCTGCTGCTGAGAAAGTCTGAGCCTCCTGCCTGCTCCCAGCCACCTTCCTTTATGCTCCCCGAGCTGTGCCTCCCGCCCTGGCTGCCCTCCTCCAAATAAAAACTGCTTTAGACTCGGGATTAGGGGTAAATAGTGTTGTAGTACTACAGTGGTATTTTTCACCATGATGTTTTCTTTTCTTTTCTCTCCCTTATGGACTCAATACGATAAGAAGTGAGGAGTAATGGAGCTATTGGCCTTTTTAAATATGTATGAACTTCTCGGGAAAGCCAGAGAAATGAGGAGCGATGGAGACAGATAACATGTCATTTGACATGAGTGGTTTTGGGGGTTTTGTTGTTGGTTTTTTTTTTTTTTTTCTCCTGATGTCCTAAGTCATTATTCATAGGCAAAGCATAATGTTTCTGTTCTTTTCATGTATAGGTTATTATTATTATTTTTAAAAAGAGGACTGTATCTGGGTCACAGCTGTGATTATATCGCAGAAAGCTGATCGTGCAGTTCCTATCTCTGGCTTGCTGGGTTTTTGCTGCCGGCAAACAAAGATGTTTTCTGCCTCTTGTCAGGGTCAATCTGGGTGGTGACTCAGTAAAATGGGCTCTGTGGGATACAGCGATATTTGTGACAGACCTGCCCGTGTGTATTTTCTGCACTTATTTATTTGTTGTGATGGTCAGGTTTGGCTTCTGAGAGACGAAGGGGTCTGTCCCATCTCCTCCATCATCTTTGTCCCTCCAGCTGAACATGGTGGTGCTCCGAGTTGCTTCCATTTGCGCTTTGCGTCCCTGGTAAATGACTTTGTGTTATTCCCAAATACCGGCATAAACAGCGGATGTGTGGATTAGCTGTGCCAGGACCTGTCTCCTGCACAGACCACCTCATGCACTCACGACAGAGCGAAGCGTCTTTCTCGCTGTCCTAACAGTGCTGGCAGCCAGCGGGTTACAGCAGGGCAAAACAGCACGGGCAGCTTGGCTTTTCTCATCGTATTTATTTATTTATTTCCCCAAACAAACTGTTAACTGAGAACACTCCTCATTTTGGCAGAAATGCAGCTAATAGTTTTGTCTGAAAAGTTAAATTTTGAGAAGATTCATTATTTTCACACAGTGTGCCTTTTTTTTTTTTTTTCTTTTTTTTCATTTTAAAACAAAATTATATTTAATTTACAGTTAGTTTTTTCTGGGAGCTGGTCCAGACGGCACCGGGAACTGTACCGAGAGGAACAGCAAGAGCAAACCCCGCTTGGGTCACCCTCTTCTTCCCTCCCGCTGTGCAGCCGTCGCATCCCCCCAAAATGAATTATTCAGATGACGCTCCCAGCGCCGCGAGGACGCCCCTTGCAGCCGAGTATCTGCCGGGAAGGTCACCTAAACGTGGTGACACCCGCTTTTTAACTGCCCTTTGATGTCACAGTGTGCTGTTGCCCTCTGCAAGCAAAGATTACTCGTGAAGGGAAGAGTGACACCACGGGGGGTGAATTTCTTGCTCCGTATGGCCGTCTTGCTGGACGTGTTTGCAGGATTAGGTCTTCCGGTGTTTTGGGTGCACGTTGGGAAATGCACTGGGAGGAACAACCCCCGGTGCTGGAAGTAACCCATGTAGTCCGGCGGGTGTTTCTGGGGGCTGAAGGCGAGCCTATGGCTTGGTCACCAGGAGGGATGCTGAAGCAGCGATGCTGGTGGAGTCACACTGTGATGTCTGTGGGGATTCACCGAGCTCATCTGCCTGTTTCCTGGAGCATCCCGGCTCCTCTAGAAGGGCTAAACCCGGTTCCCTGCAAGACGCCTATCGGTATAGCACATCTAACATAAATTTGGCACCATAGTATGTGTCATGTGCGTTGATTTGATTTTTGCCGGGGGAGGGAAGCTAGCGAGGGTAGGAGCTTGGGAAAAGAGGAAAACGGGCAGGGATGCAGTAGGATTTGCTATGGGGGAAGGCACTCGTTAGAACAGAACGGAATTACCCGGAGTGTCAGGATGTCCGGTGTTCCCTGGTGCTGTGCAGCGCTGCTGCCGCCTGTTTGCACAGTGATTGTGTCTGTGGTGGGAGCAGGGTTCACTCTCAAGCGTGTGTTTGATTTACTTGGCTTCTTCAGGCTCTGGACCATAGAAAACGTGGCGATAATTGGCCTTCAGCCACCTTGTCCGGGCAAGGGATCGATACATCTCAACGCAGGGGTTCGCCGTTTGTGCTTTTTCCAGAAAGACTTGGGGAGAAAAGATGCCATTTAAAGGAAATTACTGCATTGCCTATCAACTGAAAACAAAAGTCTTTTGTCCTGTCAATCACTTGGAGGCTTTATCTCGTCAATCACAAGGAAAATGTTTCCTTTTCACTTCTGCCAGACTTTGCATAGACCTGCGCTCTCCTTCATTCAAACAAACAAGTGTTGGGGGCCGTAGCTTTTTAATACAAAGATTGTAAAAAATAATAACACAAATCTCATTTGAATATTTTATCTGTATTTAGACTTGAGAGAAAGTAGTAATGCAAGTTCACGTGTGTCCTCCTCTCCCGTAGCTGAACCTAGGCGATCTATCAGTCTGTCAAATAGCGCCGCAGGGAGAAGCGTCCTCACTTTCTCCTCCCCTCCATACACACACGAGTGTGTTATATCCAGTTCCTCCTGCTTGTGCTAGTGTGTTACGTACATACCATAAAAAGTCACTGTGTGTTTAGGTATATTGCACTCCAATAAGGTTTGTGCACATTAAGTGACCCAGCTTCGTTAGCAGCCGCTGTGGAGGGAGATGTGAAGTCTCCAGCACCCCGTGATTTCTGAGCTCCCCCCGCCACCGCCGGCAGGTCCCCAAAACAGCACTGCCCCCATAAAACCCGGGTGAGGCCGGGGTGCAGGGGCTGCGTGAATTGATCTCTTTGCCAGCTACCAGAGGCCCGGGTGCGGGGCAGTGAGAGCACTGAGTCTCGAGTCTCACCGCGTGCAGGTCACTCCCTGCTTCGTGGATGCTTTGGGAGCCTGGACCTGAAGTGCGGCATAAAGCGTGTTTCCCAAACACGAGCTCTCCGCTCATGAATTCATTGCAGGTCCCGGCCATGGCTCTGTTTCCGCAGCACGTGGACGATGTGCCCGACAGGAGCGTTTTGGGGGGGGCACGAGCTGCCCCCAGGCCGTTACTTGGAGCGCTTTGCTCCCCTGCCCTTGCCGCTCCTCCTGTGCTGGCCGTGCGAGGATGCTCGGGGAGACCTCGGGGCTGGTTCTCCGGCCCGTGGTGGGCTCAGGAAGGAGGGAAGATGCTGCAGTTTTATCCCAGGAGGAAACCAACAATAACACTGGGCGCACTGGGGTGTTCGCAGCGCCTGGATGAAGCGGCTTTTGTCGCTTCGCAGCCGGCGCCTGAGGAGGATTCGCCGTAGCCCTCTTTGTAGGCTGGATGTTGTGGCGCGTTTTGAATCGTTTGTGGCTTTTGTTTTGTTCACAAGAGTGAAAGACATTTTCCTTTCCCTTTCCACTTCCGTTCCCTTTCGCAAGGCGGTTTTCCTCCCCGTGCTGCTCCACAGATGGGCTTTGGATACGAGGAATGTACTGCCAGAAGTCCCAAAGTCTGTCTGTCCGTCCATCAGTCGGCGCCTGGCTGCCTGCACGGTGCTGAGCACAGCCTGGGCGATGGGTGCCGGGCACCAAACGCCTCGCATCCATGTGTTTGGGCTTTGCGGAAATGCTGGGACGCTGCCGCCTTTCCTCCTGCCAGGGGAACTTGTTCTCCAGCTCGAGCTGGAGGCCCAGTTAAGCTCCAGTAGTTCGGGTCATCCCGTGATGCTCCGGAGCCGTGCAGGGTCCCCGCTTCCCCACCCCTCCTGGCCCTGGGGCTGCATCAAAGATCCTCTCCGCTCATGCCAAGGGCAGCCCTGCAAAGTCCTCCGGGCTCACTGATTTAAAGCCTCAGCTGCCTCAGGCCATGCTCCCACAGCCTCGCCAGATCCAGGGATGTTGTTTTCCAGCAC
>VYXH01007920.1:762-102883 GCA_013397275.1 Burhinus bistriatus
GGAACTAAACTACTTTAATGAAATATTAATAATAAAATAATGAAAAGAAAATAATGAAATATATACAAAACTGTATCAGGCTCCCAGGATGACAATCACGTCACCAGCAGGCACTGGGGAAGTCCCAGGCTGGACTCAGTGACGGACGGGAACTGGATTCCGGATCTGGATTCAGGATCGGGATCAAAGGCAGACGAACAGACAGAGCCCTCCTCGGATGCCAGCCATTGAAGAAAAAGAGCTGACCCTTTGATCCCTCAGCTTTTATACTGAGCATGAGGCAGATGGGATGGAATACCCTGTTGGCCAGTTTTGGGTCACCTGTCCTGTCCGCTCCTCCCCGCAGGTGTGACCCCTCTACGCTTTTCCGCTTCTGACCCTCCAACGGGGCAAGTAACAAAGTTATCTGGCCTTGGTTGTTGTAGCAATACGCGTAAGCAAGAGCCTCTCTGTATCCCATTCCTTGGCATCAAATACAAACATGGATCTTATCACGCTGAGAGCAAACAGTTTTCTGCACAACATGCTGTTAATTTCAGCAGTTAGAAGAGACCTAGCTAAAAAGTAAAGTTACTGAACAAAATTGGTCCAGTTTTACCTCAAACCAGGACACTGTCATTCTACCAAATTTCAAGCACTGCAAGCTGATTATTGGTCACAATTGCTTCAATACTTTTCATCTGCTGTATAGGATTATGACGCTCTTTTTTCCTACAGCACAGGCAAAGGAAAATTACTATTTCATTTCACAGAAACAGTCTAAATTTACTATCCAGATGTTACAGAAAACATACAAAAACATCTTACAGGCCAGCTGATGAACACTTTATTTCTAGCAGTATTTTTGTTCCTTCATACCTTTTAGCACGTGGCTGATCCCTAATGCTCAACTCTTTTAAGAGAATTGAAGATAGTTTCAACCACATGAGTAGGAATTAAAGAATAAAAGTCTACTAATTCATAAACATACATTCAGTGTAAAATTCAGACAAAATTATGTCATCTGTGCTGTTTACTTCACTTTGCTATTGTATTTGTCATGTCATATTCTTTTTAGCCTCTCCTCAAACAAAGATCTTTCCATACTCATAACTGTTTCTCCCTCCACGTCTGGACTTCGTGTGATAAACAGATTGTACTTACCCTTTTTTAATCTGTCTCTTTGGATGACATGTTTTAATAGCTCAGCAGTAAAACTATTTCTAGCCATGAACATGTATGAGCCACAGACATTTTTCATGCTTTATTGGTACCTCAATAATTGACATTAAAAGAAGAAAAATCAAAAAGCCCAGACAAGCTGAATGGAATTAATAATCTACTTTGGTGGGATTCTCAGAAGCACATGCCTATAGTTAAAAAAAGTATAGCAACGCTTACCATATTGGTTAACATGCGTCAGACAGAATCAAACCATCAAATCTAATTGGATGACTTTGTATGACGTGAAATGAGAGCCATCGCTGCTTGTTCAAAGGTGATTTACAGATTTTCCATTTATTCTGAGAAACATCTTCATCAATACCAACTTCTCAGTGCGTTAAATTGCAAATACCACTTTTGCAGTCACTGATTTTTAATTCTTTTTTAAAATTGTCGCAAGAATGTGTTTTCATGATTCAGGCCAGCCATCTACAGTATTCTAATAGAATAGAGTAGAATAGAATAAATTTCAGTTGGAAGAGACCTGCAATGGTCATCTAGTCCAGATGGATGCATGATTATGAATCGTAATCCATAAGGCATCCAGTAACACCATGACTGCTGTTTAAAAAGGAGGTTAATTTCTTAGCATGTGTCACCTTATTACACTGTGAACGTAACAGACACCACATAACAAAATGAACAACCAACCAGATTAGTCTGCCATCTAGAATTTACAATTTTCTCTGACAAAAAAATCACTAAATTAATATTTTATCTTTTCTGAGAATTCAATAAGAGAATGTGTGGTCCTGTGTAATTCATAGTTAAAGTGTATTTCTATAGCGGCTCGTCATGCTCTGCCCAGATTACCCCAAGCTGTTTACAGCCTCATTGCTCCGGATGTGGAAGGCAGTTGCATTCTAATGGGATTAGCATTACAGTTGAAGAGGTCAGGGAACATCAGCATTAATTTGGTCTCAGTTTAGATAGCAACACATGAATTAGAATCATAGATAAAACCTTGTGTACCAGAACAAATTGGTTGGTCACTCATGAAAATTTTAAATGTGAGATTGCATGACAAATATTGAAGAACACTTTTCCTATGAAAGGACATGATCTTGAATATCTCATAGAAAGTTTTTTGAACAAATTGTATCATCAATGTCTTTGATTTCATTTTAACCCTGTTTTTATTGATCTGTGCAACTGCTATTTCAGAAAAATGTTAAAAAGTAGTTGAACATGGGCTGAACAACAGAAGCTCTCTACAAACTTTCTATTTAAAAACTCATAGAAGTCTTAAAAAATAATTGCCAATTTCAGCATAGAAGGGTCATACTTTTGTCCTTATTTACATTCCCACACAACCATTTGGGACAAACAGAACATGACACAGGAAATGAGTATAAAGAAACACTTCTAAATTTTTGCCATCCTTTCAGGTCTGTACAGGAAACATGGCAATGGTTTGGAAGGAGTTTCCAGATGTTGGATGACAAAGTAGAGTCCAGTGAAATATTATACCAGCATAATTTAAAGCTCTTACGGTTACTTTCAGTGGAGAACTAATTTTAAATCTGTACCTTAAATACAAAATTGTTGATGATACTTCCAAATTTTAATGCTTGTTTATCTAAATTTAAACTTACTAATTATATAGGGATTTGAACGGCACCTTCAAGCTGTACTTTTAAATCCTGTTAAACCACTGTGCAAAGCTATGCTTATATTTAAAGACCAAATATATACTCAGCAGGTATCTGGATTCTTTCTTCACTTTTGGATTTCCAAATAAGCTGTTTTGTAAATGTTGGACTTCTATGAGGAAAAATAAAATCTACTGCATAGTTTTAGACGAAGCAATAACTCTCTATGTCCTCCCAGTTCATAACTAAGGTTTATTTTTTACACCCAGAGTAGTCCTGGCAAAGCCTATGTTTTTTGCATTGCTAGCTGTAATTTGGACACATTAAGGCATCCTATGTAGTGAAAACTCTATTGGGATAGAATCATAGAATAGTTTGAGTTGAAAGGGACCTTTAAAAGTCATCTCATCCAGCCTCCCTGCAATAAGCAGGGACATCTTCAACTAGGTCAGGTTGCTCAGATCTGCCAAATTATGTCACCATGTCACTACAACGTAACCTTTGTTTTATTGACATCTTAAGCTGATTTCTGGAAATTAAATTAGGTCTTGGGTCAAGGACTGGTACTTTGAGTTCCATTCGCAGAGCTAACTCTGAGATTTCACCATCACAAAACTCATTTTTAAGGAAAACTTTCAAAAATTGAATTCTCAATTATTTTTTATAAATGCCTTACATCTAAAGAAATAGCAGAAGCATCTGGGAATAAAATATGTATTCTTCTGTGAAGAGTTCTTTTCATCCTTAGGGAAAAATACTTCAGTAAGACTTTTCTGGGAGACCTCACAGCTGAAAGATGTATGAGATGTATAGATTGCAAAACACAGCTGGAGTAAAGGCGTGAGCATATGATGACGTTATTACAAATTTAGCTAAGGCAGCCATTTGCTTCCTCATGATAAACGCAAAGTAAAAGGACTTCACAGGTGGTTCCTATGGCAAAGTAAGTTTTGCCAAGTAGATATGATCAGATCTAAGTAAAAACTTCCACAGCCTCATCCAGTGCAGAGCCTGGGCTGGAGAGTGGATGTGCAATTGTACCACTGCTACTTAAACCATAGAGAAAGCTGCATTTGGTGGACTCCAAAGGCTTTGGAATGACACAGAAGTGAGTGCAATTGCATTCACTCAAGCTCTAAGCATCTAAGGTATTTTTACTTCATGTAAATGATGCCATTCTCCATAATCTTTTTTAAAAAATAATAAAAAGAACCCCATAAGCTGGCTATGATTGAATGCATGAGGCCTCCTAGGCAAAGATACAACTTTAGAGTTACAGAGGTACTTATAAAAATTGTCAGTATTAAGGTTCTGTCCACAGTATAACAATTTTCTTGAGGAAAACAGTATACCTGAATATTCAGCTTATTTTATTAAATCTGTTCTCCTAGGCCATGCTCACATCCGTTGGGGTGTTTGATTTTTATGAACATTTCAGTGACTAACTCATTGGCATGTACATTTGTGCAAAGTTAATTTAAAAGTACTATGCACCACTATTTGCAAAAGGAAAGTAAAATCCACACACAAAAGTATTTGTGCTGGAAGGGCTTACTGCTGTGGGACTTATCTGATTTACCACAAAATCCCAGCCTCCAGCAGTAAATACGTACTGAACTACTTTTGATCTCTGGAGTTCAAAATTATTTAAAAAACCTGATTTTTTTAAACTATTAACATTCATTTAATATATATAAAAAAAATCTGCTCATAAACAACAACCAGAAAAAGAGAATTAAGATTTTTAGTGAACATATCAACTACTTAACTCAGTCGTACTTCAATCATAATTTTAGTAGATATAGTTTTAATGGAGAATCATATTTGTGGAATTCTATTGGACAAGGTTTTTTTCCTTTTTATTTTTTGCATGGGAACAATATAAATCCAATGTTGGTTCCAATGTCACCTTTGCCTGCACTTTATCCCTCCTTTCTTTCCATATCAGCTCCCTTAAGACCAAATTCATTTTTCCCCTCCAGAAAAGTGATATAACAGCTGATAGCTATGGAAAACAGAGCTTTATTCGATTTACTGAGTGAATCATTGCTTCTCTGGTTCATTAAACTTATTCGTAAGAAAATTCAAATTCATACACATTTTTCTCCATTTTCAAGTACACATTCCAGTTGTGTTGCTCATCTACTTTCAATATAAAAAATGAATTAAAGCATTAATCTATGCAATCAACTTCTAAGCGAAGTAATGATATTTTCATACCAAATTCATTGTATATTGCCGTAATCACATTTTGAAGAACCTCTCATAAAATCATATTGATCTGAGGAAGGAATAGAGCCTCAATGGTTGTCCTTATAGGACTTTACTATTATTTTCTGCGTTGCCATTGCTAAACTACATTGCAAACAGAGACCTGCTTAGATTTCCACTTCAGAAATATATTTGGATTCTACCAGCTGTGGACATTGTCAGGAAACATGCAAAATAAAGATTAAAACTTTGAGATAGAGGGTTCAAAACAAAGTTTTAGGCAGGCTTCACATTTCTATATGAAAATGCTTCTAATTTACTTATCACTGCAGGATTTGTAGGAAAGGAAGAAAACAATATTTTAAGTTCTGTTTCCTTGCTTTTCTGTGATCAATGGAAAAGCTGAATTTATTTGCAGTTTCTAAAAAAGATATTCATGTAAGAAATGAACTTGGATGCATTGTTGGGAATGGAATCATCATACTAAATATCAAAGATATGAACACTGATTGCTCATGTATGAGGGCATGTTGCTATTACTTTTACTACTGAAAAAGTTCAGGAAAGAGCTAGGCTCTTCTCTCTTTAGAGTCCGCATGGAAAGAAGCGATAGGAAGATCCCAGTATTTGGCTTCTCCTTAATCAAGGAAGCATATAAAATAGAGAATCTGAAAGTAACCTGGACAGCTCGTTAGAAGAATGCCTCCAGCACTCCTGTGCCGCGCTGCCTCTGTAAAATCTTGCACTCATGCACAGCAAGTGCCTCAGAAAGCAGCATGTCAGTGGGATTATTGTGTAGGCAGAAACCTCACCTGGGGAGAATTGTACCTTTTTTACTCTTTTGAGAATGTGATGTGCAGGGCTCACAAAAAGTAGACCTGAAGAAAGGAGAGATGCTAACCTGCAAAAATGTGAAAGAAAATAAAAGGTGCTCTGGGACCCAGCACAAAACAGAAAACGAGCGGAAGATTTCTTATTCATATACACGAACGTGGTTACATTTCACTCCCTTCACACACAGCTATACCACTTCCCTCTGTACTCCTACTTAAGAGGCAGACAGTCTCCTGGGAATCTTCCCTCCAGGAGCTTGTAAGGGACATTATAAGTTTTCTGACCTTTACACTTCTCTGCTTCAGGGTCTCACATCACAATTACCAGATCTTTAGTCAAGGACTGGAGGCTGCCAGTCAGACCTAGTTTACACCACTCCATCCATCAAGGTCAACATGGAATACCAACAAATGCTTAATTTGCAGTCCTAACACAGACATCTCTCCTTCCAATACAACACAATCTAACATACTAAACTGTCCCAAGCTCAAATTTTACATCTGATTTTTGTATTTCAATACAATTCACTAAGAGTTACCAATTTGTGAAGGTTTAATAAGAACTGACGACAATAGCTTTCAAGTCAAAATTTAAATATATTTAGGACAAGGAGTATTTTCATTTTGATACTTTGCAAATACTTAATTTCTTATAATTGAAATTTGACTTGCTTAGTCTATTTGTTTGCCCACATGAATGTACCTATGATAAATCCAGTGTATTACTTGCAATAACTTCCAGCTGTGGTTAAGGTCAGTTTGTCATTACAGGAGTAGATGGGGAAAGGGAGTTGGAGTGAGACACGGAATTAGACTTTCTCCCCTCCTATTCTGTCCTTCCAATTTGCATCTTTTTCTTCCTTGGATCTGCTCCCCTGTGTCTCTCCCTGGCAGACAGTCTCACCGTGTGAGCTCTCCTGACATGGCATACGGAGAAGCTCCAGGACTGAATGTGTTCACATCAGGGTCATGTCTTTTTCCCCGTTACAAGCATTTTTAACAGGTGCTTATAATATTTTAATAGGATTTCTTGTAAATGTAAAAAAAAAATCCATATTTTTCCTTTGGAAAAAAAAATATTTGAATGAAAAGTAAAGTTTTGTTATTTCAAAATTTGTCAAACTGAAAAAGAAAAGAACTCCATTAAGATACATTTATTCCTATTGTATACAAAAATATCTATCTGTTGACTGATTGTTTCTCTTTTGCCATTGTAAGAAAGGTCCTGCCTTCAACCATTAACTTTGGCCTCACAGGTTAATTAGTCCATTGCTGTTGTGTGTACAATTAGGGAAATGTTAGTTGGAGGTAGTAGTTACCTTGCCAGATAGGTATGTGCCAAAAAGTGGAGTTCAATGTCCCCTTTCCATTCTGGGTGTCCATATAGATTCTGAAGAACTGAGACAAGGAAGCAACTATCAGGGTAGATTTATATTGCCTTTTTTGAGAAAACATCTTCTTATTTTTATGCTCATAAAATATAAGACAATCATAGGCTTTGAACGTTATTATCTGTATGTGTTACCCTACACAGCATATCTATTGCTTTAGCAGTTATCATGCTTATTATTTTATTATTTTTTTTTTTCTAAATGAGTTCTACTAGACGTGGTGTTTTAAGGTTCAAAACTAAACAAAACTCACCCTTCTCACACACACATTTAAAAAAAAAGGAAAACCAAACTTGCAGGCACCAGAGTCTGCAAGTTTGGGCTTGAACCTAAAAATTAGATAAAATCAGTTTAAGCCTTCATGCTACAGATTTTCCTCACAGTAACTGTAACCTCCAATGAACTGAGTTTCGATTACTCGTGGTCCTTTCTGGGAATCTCTGGGTCAGAAGACTGAAGGAGAACAGAAAATGCTACTTGATGAAAAGTCAGAGATAGCGGATGTCATGTAAAGCTGCAGTTGATATCTATTGACATATTGGTGTTTGGAAGCTTTGCATAGATTAGGCCATACCTGGCCCTTGAGCCTGTGGCAACATCAATGGATGTCCCACAAAGATTCCTGCCTTTAGCATTGTCATCCTTTATCTTAGTAAACATCAAAATCTGAGCACAAAAGACAGCAAATGAGCTATTGATTTTCCAGTATTGTCTTAACCTGCAGCTTAATTGAAGGTCAGTATATGTATTCCTGTCAAAGACAGACTTTTGGTATTCATTGTGGATGTCTGACACAAAACGGTCCTCAAGAGGGAGAGCACAGATACTCTTTAGGCAATCCGTAAAAGGAGAATACGCAACCCAACATTTTCAAACATTCTCTAAGGAAAATTAAAGCATGGAGAAGACAAACTGCAAAGTAATTGAATTAGGTGTCAAAAGCTTTACAGAAAAGAAGGGAGAGAGAGGGGGCACAGAAAGTGAGGGAGAGAAAGGGTTTCTCTAGAGGAAGTGGATGACTGCCTCTCTCTCTCTGTGTTCTCTCTCTCACTGAGGGATGTAAAACTGCAAATTCTCCTTTTCCTAACACTGTAAAATAGCAGCTTTTGTGAATAAAAGTAGGTTGTTTTATTAGAAGACAAATGTATCATGACAGTAAAAGAGAAGATGTCAGATAACAGAGGGGAAAGAAAATCTACCTCTTTCTCTTATTTTCTATTATTGCTCTTGCTTTGTTTTCCTTCACCATCCTCCTTTCATGAAGTATCAGATTTTGAAATTTCGTATCTGCCATTCAAGAACGTCGTAAAGATTATTTCTAAAAAAAAAGAAAAACAAAACACAAAACACAAAACAAAACAGAAAAAAAGAAAAAAGAATACCAAAAGAAAGCCAAAAGAATAGATAATTCTATTTCCAAGACTTTTCAAAACTTTTGTGAAGTTTATACTTTGTCATTAATCTAATTTAAGTCTCTTTCTCCTCCACATTCAATGAATTAATTATCTCCTATATATGTCAATAAACATAATCATATACTCCTCCTACTACCACTCTAATGACTGAAAACCTGGATAGATGAGCAAAGGAAAAAGTGTTACAGTTATTTACCTTGATATTGCAGTGAAGCTCCTCAGATGTTGATAGCCAACCTAAAATATTTTGGTAAAATCAGATAGTCCTGTAAAAAACTGTCATTTCTGTCAGTATAAGACTTTCTGAATGAGCTTTTGACTGCTGTTGGAGGATGATCACAAGGATACTGAGCAAAACCAACATTAAGTCATTCACATTTAATTCACAAGACTTTTGCAACTGGGACAGCATAAGGATACCTGGCCTTCCTAAAACTTTTAAACATGGATTACTTGGTGGTGGATGAAGTGACTGTATTTATTTAACTGTTATTTGCTCCAGAATGAATGTATGCAAGAGCATGTAACGCTGATAGCTAATAATTGTTCATATTGGAACTTTCAAAGCTTTTGTGTTATGGTTTAAAAAAATTAAGTAGATTTAAACAGATAAAAGTAAAGCTACTCACAACCACTTAGTAACATCTCAAAATTCTTAGTGATCTAAAAGTGTTCCCCAGGAAAACGGAGTTCTCAAGTCCTGGAAGGACAAAAGGATTCATAATTTTGAAAAGTACTAAATATCTTCAGAGAGCAGTGCTCTACGGCTATACAGACACAAAATAAAAGGTAGATGTTTTATTCAGCAAGCAAGAATTTGTTTTTCATATCATAATTTCATTAAAGTCACACTTTTCACTTGACCTCCAACCATCTTTGGACCTTTCCTGGCTCAGGTCTTTGAACAAAGTTTGAATGGATGGCACTGTACATCTTTCATAATTTGATTATCATATTGAGTTTGTCATTGCAGATTTTGATGCTGAATTCTTGCTGTCATTTATGATAGCTAGCATATGTTTCTGAATGCTTATTAAATAATAAATCTGTTCCTTATTTTAAAAAAATGCGGTGGTCTTTCATTAGAAGGGCTCCAAGTATGTGGATTTGTTTCCAAACCAGTCAGAGCTAGACCTGTTACATGCATCAGGATTCTGGGGTTTCTAGCACATAATCTTGTGCCCAGACTACTACCATAAAGCATGCACAATGATGTGGAACAGCACAAAAGCTACTGTAGCAGGTGTATGAGATTGCAGCATTACTCACAAACAGCAAAACTTATGAGTCAGCTCTGGTCAGCATCCTAAATGAGTGCTAGTAAAACCTTTCGCATGGCATCTTCATTTACACTACACTACACTACACACCTTTGTGCTACAAGAAAATATTTTATGACCATTTGAAATAATTTAAATATTTTAATATTCTGTACCTATAAATACAGGAGACAATTGCCACAAATCACTGAATGAATACAAGGGATCAAGAAAAAGTTTCAAGATATTATCTTATCTTAAAAAATAACAACAAGAATTTCAACTATATGTAAATAACTGAAAAAGATAAGGTTCAATTTCTTTAACTCAAAGCAGCAAGAATGGGGGGTGTCTGAAGTACAAATAGGGAAGTATTAAGACCACTGCAAAATATGGTAAAATGAAGTTGTTCTGGAACTGGAGGGTCAGGAATACAGAGTCTGCTAAATAAGCGAGGATCAGAAATCTTTGGCTTGTTCATTCCAGGAAAACAAAGGCTTCACAAATGTTCAAGGAACAAGTTCAGGAGGGTGATATACACCAGAGAAGTAAATACCAGAAGAATTAGCATCTTGGAAGGAGAGCAAGTAGAAATAAATCAGTAATGAATAAGTCTTCTAAGACATCAGAAGGTTCCCAAGCAATAGGAGAAGGAGATCTTCAGTAACTTAGTAATGGTTTATGCATTTACAATTTTTTTTTTAGTCTACACCTTCCAATGTTCCTTCCTACTCAATGTGCTCTTACATTAGAAATCCATTAAAATGAAAAAATGGTATCAGTACTAAAAAAAACCCCAATTATCAAAGGCTAATTGACAGTGATTTAATGAAACCGAAAATAACCCAAAATGCTTTGTTTCTCACAAAGTTTGGAAAATATTTCATGAGCATAAAAATAAGAAAATGTTTTCTACAAAAACCCAAAAGAACACAGGCAATTATTTTGACACTGGTGTGATTAGAAAAAAAGAAAACCAGTAAAAAACCACCACAACCAAAAAAACTCCAACCCCCTTTTTGATACTGTTGAATTGACTGCATATGTTCAAAACAGAAAAGAGAATCTAACTTTCTCCCAGCTTTCTCTGAAAGTCTCAAAAGATTTATTAGCATAAGAAAAGGTATCTGTGAACAGAGAAAATGGAAGCTGTCATGAAATTCCTAAATTCTGCTATTTTGCCTCTTCAGAAATATATAGATACATAGAAAGAAAAGAAAGCACCTGCCTCTGTTTCTGGAGGAGGAGGAAATTAAGGCAATATTTTAACTGCAAAAGGTAGACCTTAGGCAACTCAAGACTATGAATCTTTTCCCTTGTAGCATTTCCATCATCTTCAGACAGACACATTTTTCCAACTTTAATGGCTATTTTCTTTTTCATTTTTGTTTGATAATTCTTTATATGTCACAACACTTTACACAAATATAAAAACAAAAAAGACAATCATAGTCTTTGAATGTGTTTATCTGTATGTGTTACCCTACACAACGTATCTATTGCTTTAAAAGTTATCATGCTTATTAATTTATTATTTTTTGTTTCTAAATGAGTTCTACTAGAGGTGATGTTTTAAATATTAAGGTCCAAATCCTGCTGTCAAGAAGATGAAATAAATCACTCTACTAGAACTCATTCATTTTTGCTGCTTGTCCCACCTGTTTCTTTGTTGTTGTTCTTCATATAAGGTAGCTGCCCATACTGGATATGACATTCTGGCTTGTTTCTTTGTGCTTGGTTATTCCAGTGAAGGGAAATGTTTCTCATTTAGTTTAGTTTACCTTAATTTTCAATGTGTGTTACTTCAGAGAGCATTTCTAGTCCAGAATACCAGAGTAGATGATAAGAGGGTTTCTCAGCCAATCTTCAGAAAAGAGCCTTGTATAATAAGATTATTTGATTTCAGATCATGTCTCAAAAATAGTATATACAGTACCTGATATCCATAAGACCCATAGCTTCAAGGGTCAAAACTGAGCCATGGAAAAAGTCCTTTCTTTTAAGCAGCAGCTTGCACTGGACACTGCGACATGGAGAAAACAACATTTCAGAGAGGAGGATGTAGATGAAGTAAAAATATTACAAACCAGTTTGGAAATGTTTTCTTGCTTCCTAAATGAATTGTCTGTGGTTTGAACTATTCCTGTAGCTATGAGAGCTGTTGGTCATACTCCTTGGCAAATCACAGCCAACTTCTTTAGACAAAATTAACTGATGCTACAGTAACAAAGCAAACTGAGAACAAAAATCTTCCTAAACACCTGAACACCTTCACAGCTAAAGAAACATGAAGTTCTACATGATGCCGTAAACTAGTAGCAATTCCTTTCACAGCAGGAATTCAATACAAATATAAATAGAATCCTTCATCTCATGATATTGTCCTGATTTAATATTCATTATTCTAGGATTTCTTATTGCTTCTTTAGAAGGCACTTTTTCCCCCCTCTGGTATAAATTGTGAATTGTAATCACTACAGACAGCATTATAAATTGGCATTGCAGTGGAGACTGTGCAGTGCACATCTTCGCCTATATTTTTAACCCATCACAACCTGTATATTTTGGATCTAATATAACACATATAGCTCTACAGTAAGATTCTCTTTGGAGACTTCAGTCACATATGATATTGCCTGTATTCTCTTTCCAGGCTCACAACTTTTTACAGTAATTTGTGACAGTAGGATTAACCCATAGCATGTATTTTCTGAATTATCATAGTTATCAGTGTTTTTCTGCTGTCCAGAGTCTTTTAGCCTCATTTTTTATCACATTATTTAAACTAAAGATTGAATGGCCACACCTCAAGTCAAGTACTCTACTACTAAATTCAGAATAACTAGTTTATATATATTTTTAAGGGAGAACTTACTTGTAAACTAGAGAACAGAACTGAGAAGCTTGGAAACATATTTATCTTTTCAAGTAAAACACAGCTGAGATACAGAAAGTAAGCTGCTGACCAAGAGGTGCACTTTAACATATAAACATACACTTTCTCATTCAAAGGCTCAAACTCGGATCTACAAGATGACAACCATACCAGAATGCAATCAGTTGCAGGAGAATATGATCTAATGAAGAACCAAAGCACTAGCTTGATTTTTTTTTTGTCCTACCAAAGCTTATAAAATCATTCTGTTCCACTATTATAAAAATTCTGCTGATATGCCATACTTTCACACAGTGGGAACCTGGCTTTTTTCTTTTTAATTACCAGGAAGCTGGAAAGACTTGACTTCCCAAGAGAAAAAGGACTTGAAACTCAGCCAGCCATCTACAAGTGATACAAGCTATGTTTCTATACCATGATCAAAAGTCCAGGAGAAATGACTAGGAATGCACTGACTTTAGAATTTCTTATTTCCTCTTTTAGACACTGATACAAAAAAAATAGATGCTGTATTTTGCTTCTATTCTGGAAAAAATTATAAATTTTATAAATTTAAATTAACATTCTCATCTTTTATACCTAATTATTAATCTTTTTATTACATTTATACAAGATAGCTTTTACTGTTATACTTCTTCTTTTAACTTTGAAATATTTTCAGGTTATACTCAGGATTTAATTTTATTTTATCACTCCTCTTTGACTTTCCCTTTCCTACCTCCTAACTTCATACAACTTTATATCTACCACATATTCGTAAGTTCAGGCTTTTTGCTCAAGCTTTCCAGAGTACTTTTCTGCACCATTGCCTTCTGCATGGGCTTGGTTTTGCCTGGCTGAATTTATTAGAGGTGTTTTATAAACAACTAAGTATAAGCACCTAAGAATACTGGATTTGAAAAAGAAATCCCAGCCTGACAAGTTTAGGGAGGGATTTCTCTAATCTTGAGCAGTTGGGGTTTGGCCACACATAACAGTCTGGTGTCCCTTCACAGCTGTACCAATAGGAGGGTCAGATAAACTAAATATAGGGAATAATGAATGTCTGCTACCTCACATGCCTTTTTTAGAACAATTTAAAAAGTACATAGTCATAATATTTGAACCAAATATTGTTTAAAAGTAAAAATAAAAAAACCCACTCTGCCTAGATAAGACCCTTAATGAAACACAAATATATATTCTGTAGTGTTTGTGAAAGGGGAAAGTTTCTCATAATTGTAAATAAATTTGAGTGAACTGCTACACAGAATAAAAATAGTTCATTGCCCCCAACTCTAACAGTGCTCTGGGGGTAGGAGGGATGACAGACATGGGGTCAGAGAGAAGGGGAGATTTTTTTTATTATCTATTTATACAGATTCATTCCTTGAAACATTTGTTATAGCAAATATCAAGAATGCTCTCATACAGGGATTGGTGCCTGGTTTATGGGTTTAGGGGGTAAAACTTGGCATTAGTAATTCTAAAAGGAAAAAAACCACCTTTTTTTCTTCAAGAAAGAATAGTTGAGATATTAGAAAATACAGATTTAATCTCAGCTCTTACGTACAAAGCATTGGACTTTTCATCATCTTTAGGTGTTTTGGAGCAAGTTCACCAGTAAACCTCTGTACAATCTCTCAGTCTCTCCCACTAAGCCCCCACAATCTCCTGTTGCACAAACAGAACAGAAACTACTGCTGTGTTAGTTCAGCAGACTGTCTGTGCTTTTTAACTCTTCCTAACTCTTTAACACACTTGTCTGTGTGTTTGGTAACTCCTCTCTCTTCTGCTCTGCTCATTACAGCCTGTGTCATATTAATATCACCTGTTTCACTTCATTACCCAACGGTAGTTCACTATTTCTAAACTAAGACCTTCAGAAAGATTGTGGCATAAAAACCTCTTATAGATTTTGTAAACGCATGTAAAAATGATTCTTGGTCTCAAAGCAAGAGTGTGTATTGCCACAAAATATTTTACATCCAAAAATAATACAAAGTTCTGGATGAACTTCAAATTTCAAAGAATTCAGTATAGAAAAATTCCTTGAGTTCACAAACATATAAATTTTAGGGGAGCCAATGCACTGAACTTGAAAAGAATGTTACATATATTCAATGTTGCATCTTCAAGTGTGGATTTTTTTCTCAGATTTTCTTTTCTCATAAATTATGTCCCTTCTGAAAAACCTTTTCAACCTGCCTCATTTGACTGTTGAAGTGGCCTTTTGAATTAACTGAGAATTTTGGGGTTTGGTTTTGGGGGGGGGGGTTGTGTTTTTTGGGGGTTGTGCGGTTTTTTTTTACAAATTTCCTTTGAAACAATTTGGATAATTCTATCCTACCAATCAGCCTAGTTATGTTTCATACACTACTGAAACTCTGGAAGAAGAAAAACGTTTGTGAAATGTCTTAATCTAGAAGAAACCTCAATAAGATGCTGAAGCATGTTAAGCTGTAACCCTGCTAAAACTTTCCTAGAAATACGACAGGTGTCAGCTAGTGAGGTACAGCATTGGCAATAACTTCTTTTTATTCCCATCGAATTGAGAAATACTACAAGGAAAAAAAAATGGAGAAATCGCCTTGAAATTTCACAGACGTCTTACACAAGATTCCTGGTGGGAAGTTTTTTGGTACAAATGCTCAATGAAATTAGTCCTTTTCATGATATTACAGCTAAATGAAAGAGGAGATGTGGGTGGAGAAAAACCCTCAAAAGTCCATTGGTCATGTCATTGTCATTTTATCTCAAAGATTCAGAAATGCCAGACAGAAGTTAAACACATTTAAATGTAGTTTTGTGATGCCAAACTGTACAATGTCCAAAATCACAGGGGCTACTACATAGCTAGTTTATATCTTCCCTTTTATTCTGTTAACTATTTCTGAAGAATGAAAAACAAACTAATCTCTGAACCTAGGTGGAAAAAATATTCAAACTAGCTGTGAGAGCGAATTTTTCCATATTGGAGAAGAAACTTCGGAAAGAAAGTACAGATTAGCTAACAGCTATATAAATTAATTATTGCAGTGACTACTACTTATATTTCACTGACTGCTGCCTCGAAAAACTTAAAACATTATAATTAATTTAATCAAGATCTTTTTTCCAGATATATACACATATATATGTATGTATATAACAGTATAGTTAGTTTTAGGGTCTTATGGGTTTGAGGATTATCTTTTGGTGTACTGCCTAGAATATATTAAATGAAGAGTGCTTGTGTCATTGTATATTGAAAGAGTGAAATTAGAGAAAATACATGTGTACCAACAGAGTTCTCTAGAAAAAGATTTTGAAACAGTATTTAGCTAAATGCTATTCACATACATCACATAAATACCTTTTTCAAGTTATAGACCTTTTCATCTCATCTTTGCTGTATCTTAAGGTTCCTGTTCCCTAGTACTTTTACATCAGCATAGAGATAAAAATTACGGTTGTATTTTATGTTTTTATTAAAATTGTAACATTTAAAATACATTTCTATAGGTAACTTACACAGGGACTCCTCATAAGTGAATATATCTGTTAAAAACCCTAGTTATTTTTAAAATGCTCAGTGCTTTTCTGTGCGTTACATCAATTTCTCCAAAGTTTATTACTTAATTACAAGTGGTTTCAGTCCTCCGTATTCAGTCTTAAATAAATAAGAAGCTGAACCATTATAGTTTGAGCCAATGCAATAACAGAAGTAGATGCTTTTGTTCTCTCAGCCTATATTGTATCTTGAGAGCTGAATTTCTCATTTTGTTGTACAGGCATTACAAACTTATCATCATCAACACTCACTTTCTGCCTGGGGTTTGATTTTTTAATAATAAAGCATAAATGGAGTAAGTTCCAGCTTGTTGAAACACAGCTTTTCAGGCAGTTTGCCTGACAGGTTTACTTAGTTCACACAAAAAAGTCTTTTTTTGAGAAAGCCAATTCCAAACTTCACTTAGGTGGGCAAGAAACATCTGTCTGGTTAACTGTTTCACCTTGACCTTTCTATATGTTATCACACATGACTTTCAAAATGTATAACTTTTGAAAGACGTGGTCAAGCCCACTCCTTATATTTAATATTCACTGAACAAAATATAGTGACCCCACTTAACAGAGATTGTCCAAGCCACAATGCTTTTAATGCCAGCTGTGAGGCGTTTGCAATTTTGGGGCAAAGCATTTGGGAGCATAGAGGAGGAACGTAAATCTAATTAATGTTTAGAGGTCAACACCTTTCCATGACTTTACATTCACACTGCACTGAAATGCCAATGCTCCCCTGCTTCTGCACACAGTTTATTACAACCCTTTTCTAGTATCAAAAACTTTCTGAAATTCATCTCTATGGTCCTTGCAGTTGCATCCTAACCGCAGCATAATGTATCAGGAAAACCTGTCACCTGCATTATTGGCACTTGTCTGGCATTCATCTCTAAAAGGACAGTAACCCTTTTACACATTGTTATCCCAAAGCATGAAAAAAAACCCTGTAGAATGATAAAAATATAAAAAGAACTCTTTTATTCCCAGTTGATATTGCCTCTGTTCAACATGTTCAGGATAGGTAATTGTCCAGTACACAACCACGTATCTGTATGACTACGATTACAGATAAAAGCCATGTACAAAAATGGATTCAATGTAAAGTTCAGCGAATATCTCTATTTTTAATGTTGACCTACCTATAAAATCTGATAGTTAAATGTTTACCACACCTATTATTTAGCACATTTATAAAATGCTTTGAGAAGTGCAAATAAAACTTATAAAATGAGGTCTCTTTATTTTATAGTTATCAGACAAATTCTGAAACCTATTTTATTTTTTAGGTGGAGGAAGCTTTTAATTAAACTTTGACTTTCATTGAGGAAAAGCCACTAACACAAAACAATATTTTCCAAAGTGTGCTAATCAGAATTATCTGTAGCTATGAAGCTTTCTGACAGTTCTTGTGATTTAAAGTACACAGAATCTATTGACACTCCTCAGACTTTTGACAGCCATCAGTCTTCCCTGAGCTTGTGCACAACTGTAACAACTGTGTTTGATGAAACAGTCCTCCTTAAAGTCAGATGGATCCCTGCCAGGCTGCTCCCTCTGCCAAATCACTGGAAGAGAAAGTAGAGGAAGAAAAGAACATCTGTTTTTCTTCATGGAGAAAGTAGACCTGATCCCAGATTTTATTCACATCTACCTATTATGTGTAAAGAGGCAAGAGAAAACATGTTTGGTATGACATATTTTACCTAGTGTGCAGTGGCAGAGAGGATTTTGGTAGCTCATGTACAAGGCCTGCTCTTGTAGCTGGGCTACACTGTGATTTGTGACACATTTTGCTTGCTCTCTGACTGGCTCAGATCCCACCTTCAACTCCCATGTTTCCTTCCACAATGTCTCTTGAGGCTCTTTAACAGCTCATAGTATCAAAGTTACTGGGGAAGAAATTAGCTGCTATTTCCTCCTCCAACACTTCTTAGTTTACTACACAGGAAAATGAGAAAGCAAAATTAATTCTAATATATAGCAGCACATAAACTGCCTCCAGTTGCAAGTCTGCCAATATCTGAAGCTGTATAACTCTCTCATCAAGCACAGGGAAGATATCCAAGGAAAGATAGCTCTTAAGTATGTTCTCAAGCCATCTGTGAACAGTTAAAAGTGCGTTCCAAAGCACGCAGGAGACTATGGCATCATTTTGAGTGTAAGGGAAATACATGGCACATGGTTGGATCCAAATAAATTCCTTCTGTAGGAAGGTTAGTACTAATTCACAGAGTTCTTTTGAGCATTATTTTACCTTTCCAGAGCTGTGACTGGTGACTATTAGACTGCATAACTCCATGCTTACAGATGATTATTTTGCTCCACTAATAGCCTCCTGTAGAAAGGCAAATCTTTTATGGGCTTTCTTAGAAGCAAAGCCAACAGGATCCATGCCGATGTGGAAGCTTTCCGCTTTACATCTTCCATGTACAGAAATAATGCATTTGGAGTCAAAGAAAAAACCCAAAGATACTATTGAACGTACTCCTAAGACTAGAAACTTCTGTCTGAATGAATTGCTTTCTTGTAGAAACTATGCCAAATTGATTTCTTTAAATAAAGGTTTATTTTAAAGGAGGTCCTGTTGTGTTCATCGAGAGTAAACTCCTATGGTAACAGCCTGTCTTTTGCAGTTAATTGCTGCTTGTGTCCTTGGATATCATAATTTGCATAATTGTGATTCTTTTCAATAGAAAGGGATTATATAATCTTGGAGAAGCAAACATCATAAAATTTAAATTTACATGAAATTAAAGGAATAAGTATTCCATGGTAATAGTGCTATTAACTTCCACCAAAGAATAAAGTCTTTAATATTATAAAGTCAATGTATTTATAGAAAATCATTTAGACTATACTGCTTCTCAAATGTCATGCAAAATTAAAACATCAGACCATACTTTGAAGCAACATTACTGAAATAAATATTAATGCCAACTTTAAATGTTTCTAATAAGGACATAACGTTCTCCTGATGTCAGTTTCACATTTCTGAATTGAAAATTTGTACCCCTTGTAAGTGCAAAATAAACAGTTGAAGTGCAATTTTATAATAAGAATAAATTTCAAAGTATATGCCATAGTAAGTTTTCTGTGCCTTCCAGCAGACACATTTGCATAACCCGTGGTTGCATAAATGAACTGCAACAAGTTGCAGTGAGACTCTGATGTTACAGCAGAGTTTTTCCTGCCAGAGTAACTGGACCATTTATCCCTTCCCTTTTTATTTATGGATTAATTAATTGTATTTGTTCTTATTGCCACTAACATTTGAAATTGCCGACAGCCCATGGCAGGCTAATCTAATTAAGAAAGTACTTGTAAGCTGAAGAACAAAACCAAATTAGTTCAAAGGTCTGACACTGAAGAGCTACCAACTTAAATTCTCTAACATTGTGTTGGTCAATCCTTAAAGAATTTTTTCACAGTATATTGTGGCATATTTAATACTCTAAGAATTTAACTTAGGCCAAACTCCAGCTTAAAAAAGGAAAACAACCACTCATATCTCCTTCCCACCTTGCTTAGCACCATCCAACTTACCACAAAGTTTCTGTTTTCTGTCATCAGCTATGTTTTTGATATCTTAAGAGAATTTAATTCTATTAAATCCCAGTGATGATCTTGACTGTCATTCATACATGCAACCTCAAATCACTCAATAGGGACATCATAAATATGGAATGTAACTGAGCACAATCAGCTCTATTCTAGAAAGAAAAGTCTCAAATGTTGAAGTAATATGATGGAGACACAATTCAGAACAGAATGTAAAAAATCTGATAAGAATGAGCACGTATAACTTCTTTGAAGGTCAAAAAATTTGCTGCTCCACTCTGATAACAAGTACCTTTCCCTTAACCTTTATATAGTTAAGCAGGCATGACAGAAAAAAAAGTAAGCTAAATAATGTAGATGTCATCATGATCTGAGGATGAATGAAAATGAGCCTGTTGCCTTAGCACACTATGCAGCTCCTCAGCTTGGCACAGTGAGTGACAAGAATTCTTCCTAGAAAAAACTATTGGCCACAAATCAAGGAGTCTTTGCCTTCTAGAATATTTTTCAGTTAAAGACTGTTCAGAAAGACAGATAAAATCACATAGCCTGTGTCGCCCACCTTAGTGCTCAGAAAAGAGCAACTGTATGTAAGAAGCAATACAGCTGGTTCCTCAAATGGCAAATGATTTTAACCCAGCGTATCAGAATGTCCCTGCCTACCCTGCTCTGTCTTTTCTGCTGTGAGGAGTCGGGAAGCTGTGAATCAATGTTCACAGCAAAGTGAACAACTTTGTCACAATTCAGTGTACATATTAAAAAAGATATCCAGAACAATAAAAATAACTGTATTTATTTTAGGCATGGATCTTGGCTTTGTAATTGGCTGGGAATATAGACAATGCAGAAAATCAGCCTGCATGTGCTTTTTATTTACCTTTCTCATTGCATATGTTAAATGTTCCTGGTTAAAAATGTGCACCAAGGGAAAAATAGTAACTAAAGACTGGGTGGGGAGATCCTTTAATAATTCATTCAGGATAAAAAAAGAAAAAATAAATTTTTAGTTCCACAACTGTAAAAGATTGGAAGACTTCTTTTGCAAAGAAACACCTTTGCAAAGTGCAGTAACAGAAAACCAACAAACAAAATGAACAGTAATTCCATAAGTATCCTATCTTCAGTTAAGAATATGATATGGTATAACAAGACAATAAGAAATAGCCTCTCACTGAGACATGAATTTATATTTAACAAAGCAAAATACGGAGAAGGAAAAAACAGGCATCCATGTCTTGAGATTTCATCTTGAGATAAGCAAACAAGCTTAGAACAGTGACTTCAGATAAAAACTCAACAAATTTATATTATTCATTACATTGTATTGGAGCTCTGGACACAAACTAACTTGCATTTATGAAGTAATAATATATAGTGTGTTGGAAGTGCTTGATGAAAGGTAATGATCACAGAAACGTATTCTGCAGCTGTCCAAAACAGTCTTGCAAGCCATGCTTTCATTCGGAAAAGTAGCAATACAGGAGATTCTGTAAAAACCTTACATGGCATACAGCATACAAAATATACATCCTGTAGCTTAAAAAAAAGGGCAAATTTCTGTTTTGATTTACTGATGTCACATTTACTCTATTAAATAGGAATTCTTTAAAAAGAAATTGCTTCATTTTTAAAAGCCTTGGGATGTTGTAAATGCATACCTCAGTAAAACACGTTTTTCTTTATAGCTAGAAAGAAAAACAAGCTCCATCATTGCAAACTGTTTTGAAGTGTTTTTCCTAACTTCACCTCTAAATCCGAGAGCGGGAGTGGTAGAGGGGGAAAAACAAATGAACAAACCCCCAGCCAGGCAAATGACAAACCAACAAAAACGTTCTCTGGTGAAGTACAGCTTTGTCTCTCTAGTAATGTGGTACAATCTGTGGCAGTTCTGGAAAAAGACAAAAGCAGCAGGCTGGTCTGCTCCCAGAAGCAGAAGGACTAGGAATGGAAGAATTTCTTCGAGAAGTGAAAGGACCATAAGTACTGAGATAAAGTTACACCTACACATACAGTCGTGCACAGCACACTCTGCTCAACAGGAATGGCTGCAGTTTTCTCAAAGACATGACTGCAAAGTTAACATCTTGGATTACTACCCAGGAAGAAATAATCATGATAAAGCCCTTGGCAGCCAGAACTCAGTAAGAACCCAGGTGTTATAGTCTTATCTAGATTTTCTCAAACAGACAGACTCTCTTCTTTTTGAGTACAGATGGTTGAAATTAAAATAGCTATGACAGTTCATTAACATTTTGGGGACAGCTGCTTTCTGTCTGTCCTTTCTGTCTGGACTGATTTTGTCTTTTACCAAGTACAGATCTGTACCTCACATAACCCTGACAGACACACTGGTTGCTGCTGGGAGTCATTGCTATACCAAGGCATTGCTAAGTTATGCATCACTCTCTGCCCTGCCTGGCCCAGACTAGGAGCTGCAGCACAGAAATAGTCATTAAAAACCACGGACAAAACCATGTATCTTCAAAAGATATGTATCAAAGTACTTATACAAAACAACTTCAAAAATTGTTACTGTACTATAGTATAATACTATGCTATATTATAATATATAATGAGATATATATTTATATAATACAATACTATAAATTTCTGAAGACTTCTTCAAGTATTTTAACGAAATAATGGACAAGATAACCACTGTTTGCCTTGGTTGAGGAAGAACAGCATTTTTTAAAGATAACACTTGCACAAAGTAGCCTTCCCAGTCCCTTCTCTCAGAGGGACCAAAGGTGAGAAATTATAGTATGTCGTCTGAAAACCACCAGGTCTACCATCTGAGAAAAACAGTCACAAAGGGCTGCATTTGTTTTCCCCTCCCTGGCTTTCTAAGGGAGATCAGAACAGCTCCACATACACAAGTTATATTTAGTGGCATTTACTGTGAAAGTTGGCAGTTATGTTCCAGGTGATATAGCCCTCGGTGTTGACATAATGCTTGCTATCAGAGTATAACGTAAAAAAACCATTTTCGTGTAATACATGCAGAAAAAGCCATCTTGGCTGGTAGAATAAGTTTCTTTTCCTTGTGAAAAGTGACTGATTTTCTCTTGGCTGAAAAAAAGAATTCAGGTTTTAGAAGATCCTCCTAGGTATACACATTTTTAAACATTCTCAGAAAAAATATGCCTCTTTGAGGAGCCATAATTTCCCTTTACATTTCCTTTTCTTTGATTTTTCATTTAAATTTTTTGTGGGCAGAAATTCTGATCAAGCTTTAAAAAAACATACAGTTTAATATAAAACTTGAAGCTGAAGGAAGTTTTAATATTTAAAGAACCATCTTGTTTCAACTTCAAATAACTGTTCAGTGAGTATTCAGCCCAAAATGGACTCTATGATCAATTACTTTTGGCAATGCAAATTAGCATTAAAATATGTGTCCCCATGCATTTCACTGTATACAACATACACTATATAAGACACTGCTTCAACTAATTATTCTAATCCATTTTTTACTGGAAGAACAACTGTATAATCAGTATCAAAAATGTACTAACTATGAGCGCAAGAAGCTACAAAAGTTCTGCTATCATGCCCTCAAGAACACAAAAGCACTGGATCATGTTTATTCCTACAAGAAAATAAAAGATAGATAAATAATAATAAAAAGACTACACACACCTCGAAACACCAGAACCAGGGCCATTTGTCTGGAAATTTAAAAATCTATGGCATATCACTATGCTTTACTCCTGATTCACAAGCTTATGCGAAATACTAGCTGTACATTACACCCAACGTGTGATTTTATGTCTGTATTAAATAGCTGTTAAGAGATAAAAATCAATGTAAAGTGTTCAAATACGCAGCAAGCCCATTATTACATGCAGTCACTACAGAATGCATAGTACCTGTGTATCTTCCCAACTTCCAACGAGTTAAATATAAGTTATTGCTGCCACCAATAGGATGTTCCTTGGTATATTTTATCTTAATATTTCTCAAGATTTGCCTTTCTATACAAATATCTGTATGCTTGCATTCAGATGTAAGGCTACTACTGATGTGATATGAAATTCACAATCAACACTGAAAAAGGTGTACTGCAAATAATTCCCCATTCCCTAGTAAACCTGAGAAGTATATTATTTTTCCTCCTTATGAAAACAGCTTACAGAAAACAATCTTCAAGTCAATTGCTCCAAAAAAAACCAAACAAAAATCCTGAACCAAACAACACAGAAGAAGTAAAGAGAGCCTGTAAAGTGGATGAAGGGTTTAACCTGGTGAGTACCATAAAAAGCAGCAATGGCGCTATCTGATTTTTTTACAGTAGCAACAGAGTCTACGTACAGATAATGCAATTGTGGTACAGCCATGTTTGACATAAACCGATTGAATAGAAAGCAAAATTTGGGATGAAACCACTGCTGATGTAGACAGGGGGTCTTCCTTTTCATAGTCTCCTGTTGATCTGGTTCAGTGTACATGTGTTAGCTTACTATGTGTCGTGGTTTGGGCCAGATTGGCCCAATCCGGTGGAACGACAAATGCTCGCTCCCTCTTGCTCCGCTCCCGAAGGGAGGCAAGAGAGAGAGAGAAAGAGAGACTTAAGAGTTTAGAAGGAACTAAACTACNAGGAGCAGAGGAAGGAAAAGAGGGGGAGCTCTCTCTGTGGCATTTCATGTGGGAGGTGGAGGGATGCTTCACAAGTGACACTGTCCAAGCCTTGGAGAGTGACTGAGAACACGGCTGAGGACGTGCCCAGCAGGGCTGTACCATGCAGATATCAGAAAAAAAAAGGAAGCTTAAAAAAAACCCCAAACATTACAGCTGCCATGATACATTGATAAATATCAGCGCTGGCCAGATGATAGCAAAATTATTGTCTGTAGGAACAAAGCTTTGACAAGACTAGCAGATTTATAAACAAATCAATTCTAATCTGTTGAAAGGTCATCTTTCCATTAAGACTGAATAGGAATGAGATTAAATTACGTAGTTGGCTACAGACATCTACAACAGGGCATCAAATAGGCAGAAGGTTAGGAGCTGAGTTGCATAAAGAAATGTACAGTGATGCTCCATGGCTTTGCTTATGAGACATTCACATGAGGCTGGCTAGCCACATTTTGGTGAGGCTGAGTTTGAAACATATCTTTAGGACAGTTAAAGGGAAATATCTGACTAAAGAAAAACTGTAATGATATTTCACTCTATTCTTACACAATAAACATTTATTTCCTCCTTCTCTATAAATTAGGTCCAGCTGCTGAAACCTGCAATGGCAAGAACCAACTGTAGTGGGTCACCCTCTGCTGTTTTTCTTCCCTGCAAATTTTTCTTGTTAAGGAGCTTTAAAGAATTTCTGTTTTAAAAAAGGAAACTGATTAGAAAATCTGCAAGCTAGACACAGAAGCAAGGAAGGTGTGTATTCAGCTATACTGAACAAAGAGGAGGAGAAGCAGGAAAGGGACAGAACAGAAACTTCGCCATCAGCACCCAAAATCCTCACAAGAAAGGTTATGTCCAACCTAAAAGGATAAATTATGAAGAGCTACAATTAGCATCTGGATTACTCAGTTCAATCTTCACGTCTCTGGAAAGTCAAACATGAACAGGTCCAATGCAAATCAGCTCTTTTTGCTTAGTTGATGGCTAAACTGCAGCAGATGCTAGAGGATTTTTAAGCTGCAGAGACTGCATATAGAGGCTGATGCAGTACATTGTTATATCATATGCTAGCTTGATTTCAGCATCCCCTTTGAAGAAGCAAAAAAAAAGCACTTTGCAAATGACTGTGAGAAAACAATTCTTCACTTCTGCCCCCACAATATGGTTTAAGACTACCTTTCTATTTCTAAGATAAAGACAAAGAAAGCAGATAGATATTAAAATATCACTAAAATAACTTATGCATTTTGTTGAGGGGGGCTTTATATGTTTTCTAATGTCTGCTTTAAACCTGTCATTAAATACTTTAGCTTAATTAGCTTATACTGGCACCTATTGGTAGAAAATAATATTTGCATGCTCCATTATCAATTAGTGCTTGCTCTTCAATCCAGAACAGAAATTCTGTTTATGGTAATTATTGGTTTGCACACTTCCCATTTCATTAGGAGAGTATTTTCCATTGTTTTAATTGTCCTACAGTAATTTGGTACTGAGAATAACAAGGCGGAAAACCTGTTCTAATTCATGTAAGAGTTAATTTTTCTTTTTTTTTTATAATGAAGTGTTCTGAGAAGTTTCTTAACTAATTTATGCTCGTACTCAGAGTATCTGCAGAGTACACTCAATCAGTGTGATGGGACAGAAATCAATGACAAAAACAGAGGTTTTAAATGGAAGCATAGCACGCATGAGTCTTAGCAAGCAAATCACCATCTACAGCAACTGTAGGAGATAAAATTGACAATTATTCTTTGAACGGCAGTAACTAGAATGGTAATGCTAAAAAAGAATAATCTAAAACAAAATTAATAAATGAAATACAATAACATTAATGAAATAATTATTACAAAAATTCTTTCTGAATGGGACTGATTTGGAAATAGTTTTCCAGCTTTCTTTTTTTCCTGTATTTGGTTATGGATCCGATTATTTACTCAGAAGGATGAAAACTCAGCTCTTCAATGGCAATTTATTTAGCAGATCAGATCAGGAAACTAAAATTATTTCAAGGATCCCTGTAACTGTGGTCTGAATGCACATCTCTCTGTACTGAAAGGATATAACCTCCAAATTTGCGTCCTGATTTGGAGACACTTTTTCCCCTACGGGCTTGATATTTAAGATTATTATAAATGATATAAATTTTGAAACCTACTAGCTTTCAGTTTTGCAATATCTGTTTCCTGTCATTCCTGGAGACTTTTTTTCTCCTAGAACCCTAAATTTCAGCTGCCATAAAGATCACTATTCAATAATTCAGTTACTCAACTATAGGTTTCTTGTGCCATTTTACATGCTCATATCTAGCCTCCAGCTGCTGCTTCAGAAGGGCACTGGTGTCCCATCCATCCTGTCTCATACCTGCTAGTCCCACGAAACTGTCTTAAATGCCTATAATGTAAAAAAAGGGCTTTAGATTTCAATATTTAGGCAGCGGAATTTTACACTTAATATCCAGAACAGATTCACAAACATAGTTGCTTCTATTGTCAGCTTGTACTTTGTAAGCCATATAAATGGCTAATATGAATAAAGAAATTGATGCAAACCCCTGAAATTTCATGGAATGCATTCTGTAACTGCTAAGTTATTTGTCCTTTCCTGTTGTCTATTCTTCAAATGGATCACTCAGCCAACTGAATGAATCAAAGCAAATGGCTAACTTGCACACTCCAACAAATATTATATTTGTACAGTGAATTTAGCTAATTTTCAGAAGCTGATTTGATCCATTAGACAGGAACTGAAATAAAGATACACAGCAAAGCCGGAAAAAAAAAAAATAAATCTGAAATGCATGAAATATTTTCATTGAACAGTACTGGCCAGCTCTAGCAATAAAAAGAAGTGCAGGGAAGGAACACAGTGTCTACTAGATATTTTGACCATATCTTCTTTCACTTCGAGCTCTGTAAAGATGTCCTAAGTACACATCTTTATGGTATTGTGGTTGTGATTTCATTTCACATCATAAGCTGCTATCAACACAGCCTTGTCATTGCAATTTGTCACACATAGTAGCATGAGCTTTCTCTATCTCACTGAAATTTTTATCTCACCAGTCACAATCACATACTGCTAGTTTAAAGCAGAGCTCTCAGACATTATGAGAAGATGAAATCATGAAAGATAACATTAATAGACATTGCCACCACCATAGAGACAAATACTATAGCTTTCTAAAGCTTATAAAATCAAAGCTAATATGGTATAATAGCCAAGTTTTCACTTTTGTATATATGTATGAGTAGGAAAAGAGAATCCACATACAACACTCCTGAAATTTTCATGAAAACTAACCAATGCTATTTGTGCAAAGTATGAAATTTCCCTTTTTTTAAAAATAATTTTTTAATGTCCCCAATTATTTTTTCTGGAATTGACTGAAGCATCAATAAAAGATTTTTCCAGAAAACATTTTAAAACAGTGAGCACCCCTAAAACATATTAAAATAAATCCTTGCCTTAACATGTCACACTTACTGGGATATGTAATTAAAGACAGAATACATGTAACTGCTAAGCGCTACTAAATTTGGAAACAATCATGAACAGTTTGCATTGTCTTTTTTCTATTAGTGTTCTACCAACACCATTTTTGTTCCAAATTCGTTTATTAAAAATTGTTCAAGGGATATTTTCATTTCAGTTAAAGTCAAGCAGCTTACTCTTCAAAGAGTAAATTATGCTTATAAATAGAAAACATCCAGTTTGTTTTTCTCTGGTTCAGGTTTTGGTGNTTACTCTTCAAAGAGGAAAATATTTTTTTTAAAAAAAAAAAAAAAAATTGTTTTTTTTTTTTTTTGTTTTTTTTGTTTTTTTTTTTTTTTTTTTTTTTTTTTTTTTTTTTGTTTTTTTTTTTTTTTTTTTTTTTTTTTTTTTTTTTTTTTTTTACTTTTGCTGTAGAGAGTAAGAATACATCAAAAAATATATTATTGAGAAAAAATTTCCAGGCTCAAAGCAAAAACTAAACCACCCTTCTGTGGAAAAACCCTTACAGATACAGTTGCATTAAAGAACAAAAAAATACCATAAACATATTGGGAAAAAACCCCAGCAGCCTAAAATATTCTGCTGTGTACATTATTGTATCTGTATTTGTTCTACACAACTCCGAAATAGCAACAAAGACAGGAAACAGTTTTGCTCTTTAAGCAAAGTGACTGCAATCTACAATTGGTTGAGATACAGTTTATTATGGCAAGAAAAGCAGGTAAGACTTCCCTACCCCACGTGGATGCCCTGTGTTCTCATGTATCCAGTAAGAACAAACAACATTTTCAGAGGAACTTTGCAATAACAAAGTATTTTCTTTTTTTTGTATATATGACAGATCAAAAGATACCATACCTGTGCCTAGTTACACTTGATGAAGTACTTAAAAAAAGTTTAACACACAGGCACTTGATTTGTCACAGTCTGAAGCTTCCTATTAAAGTATTCTTCACAAAGGGATCAAAATAGCACTACAGCTTCTGAAGGTTTGGAATTTTTTTTGCTATCATGACATTTTGTATGTTATGTAGTTGGATTTGTTCCAGCTTTTTTCTTTATCATTGTTTGCATTGTAAAAACCAGATGCTTATCTAAGGATGTACAATCTTTAACTTTACTAAAAAAAGTATTTGAATGACTCAAGAAAAACTTTTGCGGCCTGATATTGGAGTTTGCTTTCTCTACAGAAAGCTGGCACTTGTGAATAAAGAACAATAGCTTGGTCAAAAAATGTGTTTTTAAACATGTTTTCTATTGTTGGGTGTAAGAACACAATCTCATTCTTATTAATTAGGGTTATAGAAATAGGTCACATATGCATAACTCTATCTTTAGCAGACAATTTGAAAAGTACTACTGGAAAGGCAATGACAGATGTATAAAATTAAAATTAACATTAATCAACTCTATTATTTCTGTGTATTTCTTCTCCTTCCCCGAGAAAATTGCAGGTATCCTAATAAATGGAAACCAAGTAGATTCTTCTAAGGAGTACCTAATGTCATAAAATTTTACATGAGAAATCAGTATACCTCCTCAAGACTTGGCAAATACAAATGAGGTTTCTTGGCATGTGGAGATACTGCTTAGTAAGATTAACTTTTCAGGAATTTGAGATCATCAGGATAATGAGTTGGAAGTCTGGACTATAAGAACTTTGGATGCCAAATTCCCTAAATGGTTAAAAAAGATGTGGGAGGGTAGAGGTAGAAGTAGCAAGTTTTCATGTTTGGAGAATCACCAGCAATTCAGAGAACTTTTCCCCCTGTATTTCCTTTGGTGATAAAATGAGACAGTCCTGGGAAATTCCCCCTAATGCACTGCAGGTCCTCTTTGTTTCTATCAGGAAACATAAAAATAATAATAAAAAATAATCAAATAATAAGAAAAATAGAGGTATAGTGTTCAGCTCCTACAGAAAAAAAATCATGCAGAAGTCTTGATGGAAGGGTCTAATCTTGGGTAAGAGGAAAAGATTATTTTTATTCCAGACTATCTTTAGTCTACAAACTCTACTCAGGATGAGACCTCAATAAGTCAGTCTGTAAAGATAGATAGTGATCTGTATTTCTTTGTGGAAATGATTTAAAATAATCCAGCTGTTAAAGATAAAAGTTTTAATGAAGAAGGTGTACTTTTGAAGAGTGAGTAAATATTTTCATATACTGTTTATATTTACAAAACCACAAAACTTAAAAAAATAGTTTTCTTAAACCAATTGTTTAACAAACATTTAATGTTGTGTCTTAAGTTTTTCTTGTATATATAAGGATGATGCTGCAGAAATAATATCATTTGACTTAACAAAGATGTAAAAATAGTTTTCAGAGGTTTTTTTAAGTAAAAATTTCTGTCTTAGTGCAACAACAAAAAGCTGAGCTCACACAATATTGGACATTTTATAAAAACTATCAATATGGAACTAAATGATTTTGATGAATGTATTCAGTTTGCACTCAATTACTTGGCAAGCCAAACAGGAGATGAAAGGTTGGAGCAAAAGCTGGATTCAGAATGAATGAGATGCTCATAACTAGAAATGGGTACAATGATACACAGACATATATGAACATTTCAAAGTTAATATCCACTCAAACTACTGAATTACTGGATAAGCTATTAATTCAACAAATGCATGTCTAACTATTTCTTCAGCTGAACCCAGGGTGCCTTTTTCAAAAGAGCAGTTGTAATAAAAATACATTTAATTAAAAGTCCAAGAAATCACCAAAATGACTATAGACTTAACCTGCAGTGTCTAAATCAAAACATTAATATCTGATATTTACAATAATGTAATTTTTTATTTAAAAGTATTTTTTTCTAGAGATTTCATTCATCTTCAAAACTATAATGACTCTCTAAATGAAATGATTGGTTACATGGACTGTTTCTGTTTCTACCCGAACAAAAACATTGACTTCTTGGTTTTATAAACTCTCTTTCCAGCTGATCAAACAAACATATTCTATTCTCTCTATGTAATTTTAGTTTTGACCTCATGAAATTTATAAACTGACAATGAAACAGCAAGCTGCAAGAAACAAAATATGCAACGTCATTTGCATAGAAAGTGTACCAGAACTCATAGATGAGACAGACTGCTGAAAGACTGAACAAGAAAGGTATCGCTATCTGATTATATAAATCAGCGTATATAAGTATGACAAGTTTATATTTTATGAAACTGTTCATAAAACATTTAGAGAACATATTAAGAAGTATCAAATTATCCTTGTATTGCAAGCACAAGCACACTTAATCTATAAATAATCATATGCTATGCCTCACAACCTGATAAAATTACACTATGAAGAGAGAGCAGGTCAAACTCTACTCTGAGCTATACCAGTACCATGGAAGCATCAACTTCCAGCAAGAGTCTTTTGTTAATAGTGATTACCCTTTAAAAAGTAAGGTAAAAAGACAATAGGGATTCCGGAAGCAGTTACACAAATGCATAGAATAAAAGTTTCTCAGGGTCCAGCAATCATCAGCACATTTCATCACTCATTAAGCACAAGGAAGGCACAAGAACAGAAGTCAGAGTCAGTGTGGAACCTACAAGGAAAGTAGCATTAAATACTTGCCTTATTGTAACACACTTTCCCTAGACCTCCCAGCTGGGAGCAGAATCTGGGCTTGGACTGATCTGTATTATGAGCCATTAAGACCATTGCAGGTAATAAGGATGTTGAAAGAGTCCTCAGCAAACTTACAGCAACTCCCAGCATCTGACAGTCATCACTGACATTTAACAATAAATCATCAGCGTATGTTGAGAGTTTCATACTACCTGCTTCCTTAATCCAGAATTAGCTCTTTCATTAATTTAATCAGAAACACTTTAATTGTTCATAGCAAATTTTCCTTAACGTTTGGGAGAAACAGCCAGAATTGTAAATACTGGCATACTGGTATATTTAAGTTTACCCTAAACGGGAAAATACATGATGCAAACTGTCTTGTTCTTAGACCTTAGAACTATCCTTAGACATGATAACTTTAAGTGCAGGGTTCTCTGTGCAGTATATTTCTCCTGCACCGAAGCAGGTAGTGAGTACCTATTAATGATGTCAGGGCCTTCAAGTAATGACAATAACATGCAACACAACAGGCAATAATATATGAAGGTGCAGAGGCTGAAAATATCCAGGCCTGAAGCAAGTGAGTTTCAATGAACTGCTCAGACAGGTTCCCAGCAGTTTTTCTATGCTCCCATGGACCAGAAGCTGTGAAGCTTTTAGCTTCTCTCATTTGGGAATATTATATGACTTACAGGGGCAAGTCTAAAGGATTTCTACCGAGATTAATGCCTCCTAAAGTAGCTGAGAGATGAACGCACGGTGTAAGGCCCTGATATGATTTTAACAATTTTATTTTAAGAATGAGCTTGGACAAGGAAGTGTGCTGATCATTATACCTTCTGTGATCCCCACTTCCTTATCCTCTGCAAAAGCAAGCAGAGCTCCAAGTGATATAGGTTGTTCTGCTTCCAGTATGCATTAACTTGAGTACAGAAGCTACAGACAAGGACTGTGCTGTCTTGCTACAGCTACGTCTTGCCTTATGTCAGATGCAGGCTACTGAAATACCAGTAACAGGTGGCCCAATTCAGTCTGCCACATGGATATAACAAGGCAGTAAACAGGCTGTGAGGATCAGCAGCCAGTCCATGTAATGTGGAGGCAACTCAGAGTAAAGGAGGATGCAGTTATTTAGAATTGCAGTTTCACCTTAAGCTTTGTCCATTCTAACTTCAGGCACCTGCCAAAAACGGACATTTTCGCTTCCCCCTCTTCCCAGCTATTAATTTTTCTTGTGCTAAATCTCATTGCTTGTAATTGCACAGTGCAGTTCAGGAGCTTGTTGATCCAGAGGAACACTATCTCATCCAAACTAAACAACCAAAGAGGTTTGGGGTTTTTTATGGCATTGGTTAATTGTAACAAACACTAAAAAAAGTAGATCAACTTGATGCTGCAACTCACTCTGCCAATGGATATGCTGGTAAAAACACTTCTATAAATCTTCAGTATATTAATAAATTTGCTGAAAAATTAAACGTTAATAACTGCGTATATTTTTATTAAGAATCTTCCTATCCTCTCCTGCATTACAGGAAACGGTTTCACCTTCTTAATGCTTTTTCTGGAACACCGATAGAGAATGACTAAAAGTGAATCAGTTAAATACTGAACTAATTTTTTTCTTCCCAATTTATCTACTTATTAATTGCCTACTATTAAGGACATTACAGTTTAAAAGTCCTCCCTTATCCTAAAAATTATGGCAGTAAAATAGTTTGCAATCAATTTCACAAACAATTCCAATTTTTGCTTTCAGATGTGATAAAAACCAAGCTTGACTCATTCAAAAAGTCTTCCAGCATAAGTCCCACACCCCGCTGGCAGACAGATAAATCCTAGAAAAAGCCAGGGCAATAAGTGACCTCAATATGCTTTCAAAATCCAGAATATTAATGTCAATGATTTTATGTTAACTGTAGAATACTGAGCAAAATCTTGCATCTCTTACATCACCTCACTGGTAAAAAAAGAAGTGCAAAAGTATCCTAGAGGACAATATCCTAACTACAGAAGCTAAAATGATCACAGTTGTGCTTTTATGGTTTTTAGTCTTTGACAACTTGTTGCAATAGTTATAGGATGCAAACAGCTTTGTAAATAATCCATAATGTCAAATAAATTGAGATATTCTACTTTATTATATTTTTACTTCAATTTTATTTGCACTTATTTTAAAATGTCATATAAGCCAGACCAAGTTTGGAAGTACAAAACTCTAGAGGATAGAAAATTCCTTTTAAGACAGCACATTTATAAATAAAATAATTGTCTATGTTTTCCAGTTAAAAAAAAAAATAAATTAAAAAGCACTGAAGATTAATGCAAACTCTGGAAATTGGGTCTCTTAACTATTTGCAGAAACATTTCTTTGTCATAATTTAAGACTTCAGTTTCAGTTTTGGTTCCAGACTTGAAGAAATAGTTAAATTTCACTTGGTTTTGCACTGCCAATATCATGGATAATGCAAAATCATAACCCTGTCTATAGAAAGACAAAGCAGATCAGCAATTCTAAAAAAAAAAAAAAAAAGTCTGCAAGACTGTGGCAAAAACTACAAACAAATGTATGGAAGCTTTTGCATGAACTTGTGCAATAGACAAATTTATTTCTGCATCAATTGCATTACTTGAATGAGGAATTCATTGGTTTCACAAACTTATTGTACTGCACAGAATGAAAACACCCCACAAACATAACATCTGCTGATTACCGCTTTCTAATCACCTACAGAACATGGAAAAAATCTCAGAGATGTTATCCCAGTGTACACTGTTGTTCAGGTAGGCTGCTTTTGACAGTCTTTGGTTGCCTCATTGCTATGTTTCCAAATCCATGAGGTATTTGGGGAGGCAAAGGGAGTCCCCAGGACATTACTTACTCTAGGAGAGCAGAGGTACAACTCTGGGCTCAAGGACTTTAGGCTCCCTGTTTGCAACATGTACCATAATAGCATCTGCCCTTACTCAGCTACTAGAAATCACAAAACGTCTTTTATTCCTGGAAGTAAATTACAATCTGGTTCTTCCTTACAAATCTAAACACAATTAAATAAATAAAGCAGTATACTCTGCTGATGAAATAAGCTTTGGCAATCAGAAATCACAGCTAAGAGGAAAAAGGCTTGCACTTAAGAAAGCAAAATGTGCTAGTGCAATAATCCTGTTATTATATTATACCTCTGGCAACAGAGAATATCCTCCATCTGGATGGGTGGATGGCTCAGATGGCCTTAAGTGCTTGATAAATGCATTTTCCAATCTATAACTCCAAAGGGTATATAATCACATGTCATTTGGATTTTCTGTAACTTAATAAAATCCAAGAGAGTTCCTTAGAAATATGTTGGTTAAGCTACAGTACTTCTATATAAATTTAGTTCAAAAAGGTCTCTTGTTGAAAAATTAGACTAAAGTATCTGAACTGTCCAAAGGTAGTATCTGGAGAAATACTTCAGTTTTTTATGAATCTCTATGGATGCTTTTATTTGCAGTAACAATAACAAATCAAGCAAATTTCATTTATTTGCAATATGCATAATCACAGGTGGACCTTTGAAACATGTAAAAACTTAGGTTCTTGCTAGTATAGCCTAAAGACAGAAACAAAATAGAGAAAATCAAGCTGAAGTGCAGATGGCACTGAATAAGTCTGCAGCAGAAAAATTAAATAAAATATGAAAGACAATAAAATTAACATTTTAAAAACAAACCAGCATACTTCTGAAATAGGTATGCTTCTGTAATGATACTGTAGTTCTTTTGGTGGCTAGTTAAAGTTTCATGCATGTAAAAAGACACACAGATCTATCTTCAAGATAAGTCAAATAAAAGTCAACTTTTGCACCAGAAATAAAGAGCTCTCTGCTCCAGCCACATTTAATTAGCTTGCCTAATGAGGTCTTTTAACACAACTGCTGAACTATTCACCTGCTGTACCTTTCAGGGAAAATATCAAGTACATAATTTACACTTTGTCAGAAGAAAAGTTTGTTCTTTTTATGTGAAATGGAAAACTCATCTGACATTTTGAGGCAAGTCTGGAACCTCATGAAAGTTACTTTGGGATCTGCTACTCTTAACTAAGTTTACTAACTTCTCAGCCTTCTGAAGTACCTCTGAAGTAATTAAAAACAGCTAAAGTTATAGTCAGTACCTAACTCCAGCCGAGACTGATCCTATAACAGAGTCCTGTATCAGACAACACATGGAATTTTTCCACTAAATATAATACAGGGCTAAGGCTGGGGTAAATGGGCAGTAAATATAATTAGGTAGACAGTAACAAGGAGCAAGATGAAGGAAAGCAGCCATAACCAAAACGTATTGAGAAGCTAAAAGCCAGAGATGAGACTGCTTGTCTTACTAGCAGAGTAATAAACACCAGCCAGACTCAAATGTAAGCCCTCAGCTGGTCAGGAAAACTCAGTCTAGCTGACCCTCAGGAAGCCAACCCCAGGAAACACTAGCTGAAGCACCCTCCTTTGCTCACATGTGGTTTACATCCAGATGATTGCCACCAATTCAAAAGGCCTCATTATTTTTGTGTCCTACACAAAACTTCTCAGCTATGACTTAAAGCTTACCTTAAAGCTTACTTTTGATGCCTTTCAAAGAGCTGGCTGGGGTTCATCAGGAAAGTTTGTGATATTATGTAGGTGAAATTCTATGATCAGGTATAGCAGGAAGTCAGACTCTATGACCACAGATGATCTCTTCTAGCCTTAAATTTTCTAAATATTATGGGCACTGAAAAAAAAAAATCCAAATTAATAGACAAAAGGACTGCCAGTCTTGATTTAATATTCCAAAGGCTGGTACCGCAAACTAAGCGGAGTACCGAATACACTAAAAGCTACTGATAATAAAATTGTAATACAAACAGCAGAGTATATTTCACTAGAATGAAGTCTACCAATAATGAAAATTACATAAATCTGTCTTGGGGCCTAGAGGCACTCTCAAGCAAGAAAAAGGATATCTATATAAAAAGGGAAAAATAAGCCTAGGTGAAGGTTAAAAACAATCTTTTTCTAGACTTCATCAAGTGACCTGCAAGCACCCATTTTAACAGGTACAGACTGCATTGCCTCATGTAATGCACAAAATAGAAAATACAGTTTTTATAGACCGATTATGGCATTACAAACATGTAAACCGTAGCACATTAAAATATATAACCAGAGGTTCAAGTTCAGGTAAGTATCTAGAAAACGAAATGCACTGCAACATCTTATTCTGTTCTCCAATATGTTCACAACCCAACAGGAAGCCTAACAAGAACAAATCATTGTAGAGTACATACTAGTAAATTCCCAGGCAGAACCTAGAAAGCTATCTACAAATACATATTAAATAACTCAGGTGCTGTTTTAACATCTATATTGGTTAATCATTCCCTAACATGTATATTCACCTTCTCCTGCCAAATAAAAAAAACACCACAAATAAACAAAAATATTTCTTACGGGCTTCTAAGAGAGATTGGACAAGCTCATAGAAAAAACTAATTGAAAATTTCCCAGAATCCACCTGAGGGCATTCTTCAATCCCTTGGAATGTACCTGAGGCCAGCTTCCACTACATGCTTTATTTTTGAATAAAGAAAAGCATGATGAGCGATAACTTGGGTGAGCAAAAAAAAAAAGGGAGTTCTGTAAGACAAAGACCTATACAAACAAATTCATCAGTACAAACACATACATGAAATACCCCAAGGACTTTGCGTACAAGAGCTAGCAGAGATTTGATTAGACTGTGAGCTGGCCAAAAAGGAAGAAACAAATGATAGGAAGAAAGTTGATTGCCAAACAACATCAGTTGTAGGATTTCAGCTTCACACAAGGTATTCCTAAGAATAGGCTCCTGAAGGAGCCAAATTAAACTGTCAAGTAAATCATAAATTATAATTTTCAGAACCACTTGAGAAGTCCTGTCCAGATCCCCAAAAATTTGATTTGTTTCATAAATTGTTTTTGCAAATTTTGTGGGGGAGTGGAAGAATCAAACAACATATGTGGCTCAGCTGGACATACATAAAAGGAAGGCAAAACATGCTTTCATGAGAACTCTGTACTCCACTGGGATTTTGTAGCACACAAAAAATTCTGGGTCTTTAACTGATTCTTTTTTTTTTCCCTGACTCTAATTACTTATGGCTCAAGAAATACTTTATATACTCATATATGTATGTAATTTATGGTATATTGGATTTATTATAATCAAGACTGAGTGGTGGCTAAAATTAAAATGGTTAATTAATAGTCCCTGTTTCTAAAAGCTTATGTGCATGTTTGTCTTTTATATGACTATACTTGCTGAATTAATCGCAATAGCATGAATATAGTGAAGTGAATCTGTAGAACTTCATAGTTCCATTGTTCAAACTATGACTTTGATTAGAGAGCTTAAATGAAGTGAATATGATCAATTTCTATGTGAAATACTGCTCAGGCAAGCATTAATAGTTGTTATTTTATTGACTAAGTAGAAATTAATGCAAAAAAATTCTGGTCTTATTTTTTCTTCTAATTAATACATTTGTGTTGAATTTAGTGTGCAATTTCTTGATTTTCATTGTCAGTTTTGTATAAAACTGTCATATCATTAAAGATGGCAGGTATTTTTTAATCCCTCAGTCACTTTGATAATTTTAAAATTTAATCATCCTTTCCATCATTTAGGATACTTGATTGGCCCATGAATTTAATCAGAATGTTTATTAAGCGTATCTGTGAAAAACAAGGGTTCTCATTAAGGGGAACTGATCAAGCTTTTATACATTGACAACTGTTATCCACTCAGGTCACTAGAGGTTCTGGACCAGCACTGATTAAAGAAAGGTGATCCAAACTAACTTGTTGTTCTGACCTTGATTCAATCGTTTATTGTTCCATTTTTTGAGTTTCTCTGTTTTGCTGTCTGCAACACAGAAATATTTGAGTAATACAGAGGAATGACCCAGTTTCCAAGCTGAAAGTAGCTAACTAGGGCAGTACAGAGCTCAGTACAACCTTAGTTAACCTTTTTTGGCCACATTACTTCCAAAATTTAGCTTCAAAGCATCAATAGGGCCTGTTGTCCCATGGAATCTTTCTTTTCACAAAAGGACAAATGGTCAATTGAATACAACCGCATTATGCTGATTTGGCTTCCAAACAGATCCTCAGTAGGTGAAAGATTCAATGCAGTATTGAAGTGCTCAACAACTCCAGCTTACCAAGTAGAAGTCTGTATTATATTATTCTTTGTACGCAACCATTTTTTGAGACTTGAAGGGCAGAAAGGTTAAAGAGCAGGAGCAAAGATCAAGCCAGATAAGTAGAAGTCCATATTTCATAGAATTACTGTTTTACTTATCACTTTCCTTGAGATTTGACAGGCATAGTAGTAATTAGGTTATCACCTTCAAATAGATTTATAGGCTCTAGGGAATTTTTATTCAAATTACCCTTGGGAATGTCTTGATATAATATCTCTGTGTTGGCATTTGTGATTTTTAAAGGTCTCACAAAATAATGAGGAAAGACATAAGCAGCAAATATCTTTGGCTTCACTAAATATTCTGGTAGCAAATATTTAACACTATTTTAAATATGCCTGTTTGCATTGCACATTGCTTTTGAATGTACACTGTTACTATTCAGTTTTTCTACTTTGGCTAACTTTGGTATTTGGCTTTTGTTATCAGTGGTCTTGTTTGATACAATATTAATTAACTTCAAGGGATTCTTTCATATTAATTGGACAGGTGAGCACTGAAGCAAACACAGTAACAGATCTGAGCTTCTCATATGCAGGAACAAGTATGCACACTCTGTTACAATATAGTCAGCAAGAATTTAAATAGGGAATTTTGAAAAGCTTGTACACTTCGTTAGAACCAAATGCAGCTGAAGCACTGCCTTGCAACTACACATCATAAATCCATGGATTTACTCAGCAGCTGATTTCTCAAATTATTTTTCAGTCTGTTATTGACAGAGCTGTAATCGTCACTGTAAGTTCCTAGAAAAAGTGGTCCTGCCAAGTTTGCCACAAAAGATATTCCCATCTCTACCAAGAAAAAGAGCATCAGATACCATTTTATGCAAAATAAAAATCATAGCATTGCTGCTAGAAGCAGCAACCAGAAGGGACAGCGAGATTCATGGACAGCTGCCTGTTCAGCAGTAAGGTTCTCCTCTGGCTGATTAGTGGAGCTCTATTTCATTATTCTGGATTTCAATGCCTTTTTTTCGGTAAAATCTGCCAACAACTGTATGAAAGGGCTAACATAGCACCTGGACAACCACTGTCAGTCTCATTTCAAAAGCAAAGATTTCACTGCTGTCTCGGTGGCCGACCCCTTTGGTAAGAAGTCTCTCAGATTAAACCTAATTTTAGTTTTTCAGTTTAATTGGGTCAATGTACAATGCCTATGTACAAAAATGAATGAGATCTTTTTTGTACTTCATTGTTAACATCCATCAAATATTCATGTGGTTAGCACAGACATCTCAATATTATTGCAACTGTTCAGAAGCAGGAAAGGAACATTTCCCCACAGGAAGAAGCTTACTCAGCTTATCGTTTCTCCAGCTTCAGAAAGTAGATACCTACTTGTTTGGGGCCATGGGAGGGAGAGGAGGGAGAACTGTCACTGTTCCTTTCACCCGTTTGAGACAAAAACATTGACCATCAGCTATTTTCTGACAATTGGCTGTTATTAAACTCCAACTTGCTAGGGCCAGCTGTGCCTAATTTGAGTCACTGGTGCAAAAATAACCAGTCAGCAGGAACTGAGGCAATTATGGGTAATTCTGCTGTAGAGCAGTCCTGCATCAGAATCCCAGGATTAACTTTAGGCTGGCGCTCCAAGGTGATTGAATGAAGAACACAAGGCTTCAGTAAAATCATCAGCAGCTGAAATCAGGTTTTATATAAGCTGATTTTGGAAGTCTGTAACCTGTATTTTAATTTCTTTACAGGCAGATTGTTGAAATTTTTTTAGTGCCTGAAGGTGCATAGAGGTACGTACGTGTTCAAGGGGCTACTTGTTCTACTGCTAAATATCCAGCCCGTATGTTAGCCTATAATCATTTGCAACCCAATCAATCTCTAAATATGTTTATCAATTTCTATATCTCGCCTTGTATCCGATCTGCTAGATGGCAAAATAATACATTCAATTTTCATTTTTTAAAAAAAACCAAACCCTTAATTTTAAGAAAATACGTCCTCCTTCCTAGTTGAAAAACATAAGGCTATCTTTGTAAGTACTGCTATGAAATGCATATAATAAACAAATTCAGAGAGTAAGAAGTATTATTCTAAGCAGTCAGCCTTAAATTCTGTTTCTATGTAAAAAAAGAGTAAGTAGAAATAAAATTTTAAGTAACCATGATATTTTGACAAAAGACTACAGAAAAAGTGGTACAACTTCATACTGCAAGACATAGTTTATTTTAAGCCTTTAATATGAAAACAGCAACCAAATGTGCTATATCACTTAAATAGCTCTATTACAAAAATAACATATGGAAAAAAATCATGAAAAGAACCCAGCAAGCAGTTCAAATTTCACAGAGTCCTGTCATTAATAGCAGTACTAGTGAGACTAATATAAAACATTTGTAGCTTTGTTTTGAAAGATGACACCTTACACTCAGCCCTTCTGACTTTGTTGCAGCACTGTAACAGAGAAAACTTTTCATAGAGAAAATTAATAGTATCTTAATTGTATGTGAGAATTACTGTGACTTCCAGTTTTTCAGCTTCTTAGGATAGATGTGACAGACAAAAATATCAGGTATACTGACACTGTTTCCTTAAGTCAGCTTCTATTGAAACAAAGCATGGGCTCCCTACCTCTAACAAGGTATAATTTAGGACATCAAGCCTCTGTTCAAGCTAATAAGTAGATCCATGTCCCTTCAATTATTTATTCCTCTGGCAGACAATTCCATTAACCCCCTCCTGTGCAATAATTTGTTCTGCCACATGTTAGAAAAATTATTTTCCAGCTGCTCAGTAATACTGCTACAGTAAATTGAAAGTATTTCCTGGTAAACAGATGATACTCAGCAGAGGGGTGAACAGTGATATCTGATACGTGGAGGGTAATGTAGTATTAAATAGCATATGACAAATGTTAAGTTCCTCCAGCATGATGTTTGTGGACTGACAGCAAGAAGACATTCAAAAATAGTGAGGAATTATTCACTCAGCTCAAGAAATAAATTAGAGCTTTTCCTGCTATTTAGGTGAGACCCAAGCACGAAGTGAACGTTACATAGAAGTCAACTTAGTAGTTAGTACAACACAAACATGGTTAAGTTCACCCACCAGGACATTTGTAGACTTACCATGAAAAGACATGTAAAATAGTAATGAATTATTCACTTAGCTTAGGTAAACAAGAAACCATTTCATTTTCTGCACCCAAGAGGACTGTCTGGTGAGAAGATACAAACAAATCTACTATGACAGCAGCCTTTGCTTCTGTACTTTACTTTATAGGAGGCTGCACAGCTTAGAAAGCTACACACCTAGTGGAGGTTTTGGAAAATGTTTTACAGCTACACCAAATGGTGACTCCAAAATAGGTACAAGTTTCTGAATGGCTATCCAGTAGCACATAATTCTAGATTGAGAGTGGTGAGTAACAGCAGAAGTTCTCCCACTACACTGGAAATGAACAACTAGGAAGGCAAGAAAACTAAGCATTTGTACAGATGTCCTATTCTTGAGTTAGAATAGGATGAAGATTACTGGAAAGTCATTGTACTTACCTAATGTATGACAAAGAAACAAAGAATTAAAAAGCAGCCACAAAAAAATGAACAAAACCCCCACACCATTCAGAAAGTCCTGTCCTACAGCACACATACCAGATGTTTCTAGACAGAAGTGGTATGACCAACTGGTAAATCAAGACCAGTTGGCTGAATTTATCTTTTCTCCCCTCTCTTTGTTTTTTCATGAACAATTTGACCAGAAAAGAAATTTCATAGTTTTAAAAACGTATAAAGAAACAGAAATCCAGCCATCAGGAGAAGCCAGTTTAATGTAGAGAGGAAAAGACATGGCATGCTAATGTATGTGACAGAAAATTGTCAGCTTCATTTCTCAATAGAAAATTTAAAATTCCAAGCATAAGTAGTTTACCAAAAATTACACAATAAGTCACTGCTGAATTCTGAAAGTAATCCCAAACCTAATCCCCAGACCACAGCAAGTCCCCAGGGAGTTACTTATGGATGTATTTTTTTACTGAAATTGTGCTTTCCCTTGTTTCTATTGCATTTAATAGAAACTGTGGCTCAACACCCTTTGAATTTATTATATTTCATAAGTAGAGGACAGAGATGAGTGCAGACTGAAGCCGTTCCCTCACTCTTTACAGGCCAGCCAGCCCCACGCAAAATCCATCTGCCTTTTCCACCCTGAGGAGCCGGAGGCCTTTGGTTGCCTGAGGGTCCCCTAAGTCCCCAGCTCGCTGCTCCCTCCCACCTCCCGTCGGGCACAGTCATTCTCCATGTAGGAACCGAGAGATCATTCAAAATGGACAAAAGTGACTCATTAAATGCAAAACATTTACCTCATCTTAAAATGCAACACTCACAGGGAGCAGCAGGACTGTGGCCAGCAGGTCAGCCATGCCTTTTCAAAGGGGGTGTGGGTGCAGCACCCCCAGTGGGCCTGGGGACAGGGCCCAGGGCCTCCCGCAGCCCTGGAGGCTCAGAGACACCTGCTGGGACACTGGGACGCCATATCAGGACTGGGGGCTGGGTCCCACCAGTGAGGCACAAGGTTGCTCAGGCAGGAGCAGGGTGAGGGGGGCAGCTCCCCTCAGCTAGCCACCCACTCCCAGGGCTGGCGTCCAGCACAGGCTGCCAACCACCCCCCGACCTGACCGCCACTGCAGTCCTTAAATACAGCTTTGAGTGAAGAAATGGATCTTTGGGAAAATTTTTCTGAATCACTGCAATGTGTGTAGAAAACTGGGAAGTAAGGACTGTAACCAGAATCATAGAGCCACTGCAACCTACTGCACGATCAATTGTTCCTCATGCTGAAATGATTCTTATCAAATTGAGAAACTATGAACCAAACAGTATTTTTAAGCTTTTTACATCGCCTATTTATTTGCTTATATTAGATGCAGGTAGAGCCATAATTTTCTGGATCATTTTAAAGGAAATCTAGGCTGCCATAAGGAAATTTTATACATCGCAGGCTGATTGTACTTACGCAACAATGAAGCTGCAGCTGAAGAGGGCTCGATATAGTCACACCACTGAATTCCGCAGAAAAAATCATTTTTTTCTGGAATTCAGGATGCTGCTACTCAATGGAAGAAGTAGAAGTAGTCTGACAGTATGGGAAGACATGAAATACCACTTTTATGCTTCTCAGCCAATGTGAGAGGGACAGTCGGGAAGGACTGAGCAAGGACACTGGGACAGAAAGCCTGTTCTTGGATATAGAGGAATTGAGACAGCTAAAAATAAGTCTAGGAAAAAAACCCTCTGGCTAGGTGAAGAGATTGAAAAAAGAAGATAGGCGAAGCTATAGAGAAGTGGCATGTGTGAAGCAGTCCATTGGAATGGAACATACAATGTAACTATTCTTTTTACAGGACATGTTTGAAATCTACCACTAAAGTGTTCCCTCCCATCCAGGGCTGGTTGGTATGGTGGTAGTAAGCTGTTATCCTCAGCAAAGTCCTCTGCTGGGCTGTGCAGAAAAGTCTGAGGTACTACATTGAAAAGCTCCAAAACTGATGCTGGAACTGGAACACCAATGTGACAAAAAACCAATGCAAGCTAAAAGAGCCATATGAAAGTGTCAGCACTGCAAAAAATCAACTTTAAAACATAAGAATAAATCTTCCCTGAAAATAATGAGTTAGCTGTCTCATATTTAGTGACTGATTAGTGGATGATACACAAACCCATTGTACATTTGTTTGTTGTTTCAGCTCCTGAAGAAACTGGAATGTAAATGTATCATTGTTACAAAAGCAAAAAGGATTATCTTCTAGTCAGAACAGCTGAATACTCTTTTAAAATAGAAACTAGAATCACCTTTGTTGCACAATTCATACATAATGCTAGGTAATCCCTTTATTTAGGATTTTCTGTAAGTGGTCGTTTTCCTCATGGAAAGTGTGGTGTCTCCACAGCTTTAAAAATTGATCTTGCTTACAGATATGCTAATTAAGTCAATGAAGCTATGGTGTAGAAATATGAAGTTCCATATAATGATACATGAATATGCTGAAAATACTAGCATTTGCTTTCTCATTTTGGGCCCCCTGTATGAGAGAGTATTTTTATCTTCCCTAGTTACATGGAGAATTTCTTTTTCATCTTACTGTTTTGGCAATAAATAAATTAATGTTCTCAATGCACTTAGACTTTTCAAATTCTGTACAAAAGCCAAAGAGAAACTAATCTTAATAGTGTGATTTTACTTGCATATCATTACTTCGGACAAGAAATGGAACAAAAATGAGCATTATGTGAGCACTGTCCATCTTGTTTTAAAGGAGGTAGAGTCCTATGGAAGTAACATGATGATTGTTTTAAAGACGTAATTCATATTAATAACAGACTGATTAAGAGTGAACAAACAGCACTAATTCAAGAAATCCTCAACTCTTGTTGAGTTGGTATTTTTATATAGTATTTTGTTTGCAATACTATCTGTATGTCTCAACAATAAGCAATATTTAGAAGAGTAGCCAGACTAGGAAAAGTAGCAAAATAATAAAACAAATAAAAAAAGATAAACCCTGTAAGTAGTGCTTATGAAGCTTCAATTCATGATAAGAATACAAATGGAAAGTTGTAAATATTTTTTTTTCTTGTCATTTAAAAAAAGTGAGTTAGAACAAGCCCATAGAAAGATGATTGATAGAGTATGGTGGTATTATGAGCAATATTCTGGAAATGTCTCAACAGAGTGCCTATAAATTTGAGTTCACACATCCGTGCCTTTCACAGATCACAGTTCCACAGAGCAATGTCTTCTATATGACCTTCCTCTGTCATGCTTGCTTTATGCATTGTCTCTGTCTTAATGCGGACACTTGTACTGTGGTTTTTAGCAAATCGGTAGTGAGGGGCAAACAAGGGGTCTGGACAAAGGTTACTTCGAACCTCCAAATGAACTGTCTGGCTAGAATCCAGTTAGTAGTCAAGAAATTAAATACGTTTCCAAACTCAGTGTGTCACATTAAGAAGAAGAGAAGGGGAGAACTCTTATTATTAATGCTGGACAGAAAGGCATGTTGATATTTTTGCGTTCCCTTAGATCTACATACCATAGATATACTTTGGGCCGGCCTGTAGAGCTCAGCAGGTTAGAAAAAACATGTGCTGGCTCAGAATTTGGCAAGTTAGCTAAGGGGCAAAAGTACTTTGGGAAAAAGAGCTTAATCAACAGGAAAAACTTCAAAAATATTTTAATTTTCTATTGTATCTGACCATGACATCTAAAACACCAAGAGTAATTTCTAATAGCGGTTAGCTGAAGTTCAAATGGAGAATCTATATGACACCAACTTTAGAACAGAAAGACAGAACAACATAGAACTGATATTTGAGACTTGGTTACATGTCAAGTGAAATGAATAAATTCCTACTTGGGAAGCTGAAACTTTGTATAAATGCTTTCACAGCATTAATCATCTCACTTATAAGACTAGTGACAGAGAACAGCAAAGGAGAAAAGCTACATGTACATAAACAGGAATATCCAAGGAAACTGGTTGTGCCTAACTCAAATCATGAATTCCCTAAGTGACAAAGTGGACATAACTGGATGATAAAAATCAAATAGGAAATAAAGGATTATATGAAAAAAATCTACTCTTTTGGCAATTTTGCTTTTATAAGAACTTTCAGTTCTCTGAAAGTTGCTGTATTAACTCTTTAACTGTATCATGGAATGTAAGATTTTTTGAAATGACATTCAAAAAAGGCTTCCTTTCAATACAATGCATATTCTGAACTCTGCTATCTGGTACATTTACAATACACTATGAAGTCCATTTGCTTCTAATTTTAAATGGAGATTTAGTGTAGTAATTGATTTGCTCTGAACTTGTTTTTAATTACCTGCATAGTTTGTCATAATAAATTGGGTTACCTTTCATCACACTACTTGTGTGGCACAAAACAAATGAATATAAACGGGCATAATATGTAATATATTTAAAATACTTTACTATCTCTTACATTTTACTGAAAATGAATGAAGTAGTGGAACAAATCTTCCCCTAGGATGGCAATTTTATCTTTAATTATGGCTTTGACAGTTAAGACCTCACTTCTGGTAAGAAAGTAGCTTCTAGTGAAAAAAGTGGAACTTTTGAAAAGCGCTAAGACTGGAATCAAAGAACATTTTCTGAGATCTTAATAAGAAAGCTGCAATTGGAAGAAAAATTATGCTTTTTAAATACTGATTCGAATGTCAAAAAGATGTAGTTTAATTGGGACTGGATGAAGTCTAACAGGGCAATGCATTGTGACATAAACAACCTACGCCTTCTGACTTGGAAGCAGGATCTGTATAGCAAGAATTGCAAATATCACACATGTAGCAGTACAAATAGATTAAGTCTTGAAGTGTTTAGGAGACTGACTGTGGGAACATGATACATGCTGTCTTAGCAAGAACAACAAAAATCTCATGTGCCATTGGGAAATGTTTCTGAAATAATAAAATTTGCCTGAATTTTATTCTTAAAGTTCATCAAAACAAATTTATCATGAAATTATGTACTAAATAAAGAGTCTGAATAGTTGCTTGCACATACAGAACTGGATAGCTGCCAGCTGGGGTTAAACCATGACAATTGTGAAAAATATCAATTTGAAGTACTTTTGAAAAATCTGAGCCCATGAATGAAAAAGGATATTACTTTATTGTTCTTACTGGATGAACATCATTTTAAGAAAAGCTCTTTAAAAGGATCCCAAATCTAGGTCATATGAATTAAGAAGTTCAAAACTTTATTTTTAGTGCCCTGAGTAGGTGGATATCTATTTAACTGGAATATTTTATTTACTTCTATTCTGATAATCAAATGACAATCAAAAATGACTATCAAAACCAGAGTCTGGGTGGTAAAATGATATCATAACTCTTGATAGTACTTTTATTAGGGATCTTCGAGAATGAATTTAGAAGAAAAATTATTCCTTTGGCTTTGTATCAACAGATGGACTAATTGGAAAACTGTTTTCATACACAGTTTAGTTTCATTTTCCTTTCTAAGCACTATTGACTGCCACACATACCTGCCCTCAAATATCTCTATTGGGATTCAAAAACTGTGTTCCTTATAATGTATGCTAAAAATGTTTTACAGGACGAATCCTAGCTCCATGTATTTGTTTTACATTCACAGCCTTTGTTAATCCTAGAAACTATGGATTTATTGAAGTATAGCCATGTGTCCTCAATATTAGAGCAAATGCAGTGCTGACACAAACTGTATTGAGCATACAGGCCCTATAGCATTGGAGCAACAGGAATTTCTTTAATAGTAGCCATAATTAATTTTGTCATTAAATTCTAAGGCAACAGGGTTAAAACTTTAGGACTGAGCAGAGTAAATCTAAGATTGTACATAAGAAGACATTATTGTTCAAAAATTTATGTTTGGACAACAACAGTAGTCTCCTGGTTTTGTGCCTAATGGATGATCATGAATGGAAAAAAACCCTATGTTACCCTAAACAAAAAGTCTGTAAAACCTATAGATGAAAATTACTTTCTTCTACCTAGTGAAACTAATAACAGTCTTCCATTTCTAATAGGGAGAAAACCATTGAATTCCATAAGTCTTTGTCTTTTGGAAAACACATTCAATATTTGTTATCTCTGCTCTTGTTTTCTTAGATGCAACTCTCGTTAGTTCAGCTAACTTGTTATAATACCCTAAGTAACCAGCAGTGGAAACTGCTGACAATTCTGCCCAATAACTGAAGATCTACCCAGACATTTATACCAGCCTCATCAGTGCGACATGTGAGCACACTGAAGTCCAATCCCATTCCATGCATTCATTGATGCATCAGTTTCTAACATAAACTACCACCCCTGTTTACATTTATACAAGACTTCAATTCTTGTCACATTCGACACATCATGCTTTTTCTGAGACACAAAAGGCTAAATTCCTGCTAAATATTTTATAATCTTCAAATAGGCAATTATCAAGTGGTTTTGGAGTTATTGTGCATGTAGTGCTATAAAGAAACCTCCTTGAGAAGTATTAACAATTATTTCAAATTCTTTCCTATACCTTGTCAGTTTTTGCTGTCATTAAATTGCATCTTGTTCACTTGCAGAATGAAACATAAATGAAAGGTATATTTCCACCTGAATAGGAATTTAAAGTGATGATGTCTCGTCTTTGTACATTCCCAAAACAGAAAAAGTGACATTAATGAAACATGAAACATCATGAATTAGAGGTAGTAAAATATTTAAACTTCCTTGAAGTTGTTCTGTAACTACAAAACCCAGTCCACAATAGAAGTATACAAGTAAACTAATTAGTGCTTTTTTTCCTTCTTTTTTCTTTTCATTAACGCATTTTTTAAATGCAGTGAGTTTTTCAGCAGACACATTATACTCATCTCACAATTTTAGAGCATTAAGTTTATGGCATTGGCTCTAAAATCTTATTCAGCCAATATTTAGTAAATTGATATAATAGAATAGAATGACGCAAAATTCTTAGGATGCCATTATTCAGTGTTTCTGAACTGACCTTCTGCCTGATCATACCTGAACTGCGAGCAACGTTTTAGAGCATTTAGATAACCATTTGACAGCAACAGTCAGGGACAAAATCTAATTAATTGTTAGATAAAGCTTGCAACATTTGCAAATAGGATTACATAATTTAATTCCTAATGATAGAGGGGCCTGGACTCTCAACCAAGATACCTGTTATTTCTAGTCCTAACATGTAGTGTGATTAATTCTGCAGAATTAATCTGCAGAATAGACTTCATATAATTTGCAAAGTATGACTAGCCAAGATAATTTTTACTGAAATCACGTTCTATACTTTTACTCATGAATGGAACATGTTCTAACTTTAATTTGAATGCAAAAAATTTTAACACATTTCACACTACCTATTTTTAATCTTCTCTCCTGTTCCTGAATGAATATGATTTTTATATTTCTTCTCTGACTACATAGCGAACTCATTTATATCCTGTTTCAGTTTTCTACCTGATTAGTTCTTTTCCCTACAGATTTGGTTTTGCTGAACCATAATAGTACCATACAGACAGCAGAATAAAATATAAAATTCATACATAGTCATGTAAGCAGAGGTAGAATACCCGCAACTCCTATTCATTTCAAAGAAGCTGCCATTGTTTAATACCTTTAGTAGTTGCACCACTGTTTATATTCAGCAGAATACATTATTCTAGTATATAGCACTGGATAATCATCAGTAGATGAATGCACACTGTAAAATAAATATCAGAACTGGCACAAAAAGAAATATCTCCTTTGCAATCTTGTCTCCAGAATAATTATGTAATCTTTGGGGAGGGGGACACGATGTCTGAAAAGACCATTGAATGAAAACCTTCCCATACCTTTAGTTTTAACAAGAGTACCACTGAACGAACATGTACAAAGCCGGGGAGAAAACTATGAGAAAAGCAGATTGAATTTCCATCAAGAATCCAAAAGAATTTAGTACTATCAGCAGACTCAGATAAAACTCTATACATAAGCACTTCTCTGTCTTGCAAGAGCGTATAATAGAAAAAGGAGCAGCAGATTTCGTTATAATCGTTAGCTCTATTCAGATAAGAATATAGTGGTACTGTTCCCTCACATGAAGCATTTTCTGCAATTTATAAGGCCATTCCGAAATGTGAGCAAGCTGGCAGTTTATTACCAACTGCATTTCACATAGCAGAGATGGTGCAAGTAATTTCCATCTAGAATTAGAATGAAGCGGTGGCAGTCTCCCACTGCCAATAACCACATCATCTAGTAGGTTGGATACAAAATTTAGGTTAGAAGACACCTATCTTGCTGCTAACTTTAGCAATGGACTTAGAATCTCCTACATTATCTAGTGATGTTTACACAACTTGTTGGTACCCCAACTACAGTTAAGACACCTCACTGTTGCACATACTATTTCTATGCTCTAAATTAGTTCTCAATGAAAAGTAACTCGATTTTTTAAGGTATTGGCTACAGCAGTGTCCAGCAACATCTCTCTACTGGAATTGCTACTTCTTGTCAATGTTAAATTAGCATTAATATTGGTAGGCCTTAATTACAATAAGTTAATACAACCAATAAATTTATACTAAACACCCAGAACAGCAGACATCATGGATGAAACTAGCTTGAGTTACCAGGCTCACTGAGCTTCAGTCTGAACCTTTGGACAGTTACGAAAGTCCACATGCAAAACTAATCTGGTTCATTGTACATTTTGGGCTAATTTAAAGCCTGAGATGTCTCTTTCTTACTAAACAGAGATCTGTTCCTCTCAGGCTTTTACCTTTCACCTATTTGATGGCAAAATTAGAAACCACAGTGTGAAAATTCAACCACGTGAGTGGAAGAATTCTTCAGATGGATCAGAGGAATAGTAGAGCAGCAGTTTCTTTGAGCAGTGAGAAACACCTGGAAGCGTCTTACAATTACACCAGTTCCCATGTTGTGTGTTAAGGATAAGATGGCACTAAAAGTAGGTCACAAGTATACCACTTCATTTTGTGAGAATTGTGCCCTAAACAATTAAAGTAGAGCTGCTGGAATAACTAGTGTGTGAAGAAGAAATGAGAAAGGTTAAATATTTGATGGAGTGCTGTCAAAGCATCCTATTAATATTTTAACCTTGCTTCATGGCTTTTCTGAGAAAACCTGTAAGCTCAGCAGCAGCACTTCAGTAGTACCATCTGAATACATAAAAGCATTCTAGTGAAACTCGTGACCAGAAAACCTGCCTGAAACTGGGAGCAGGAGATAAGTGAAACAGAAGTTTTAAACATTTACAATTTGATCATTCAAGAATGAGGTATTTCTTCGGTTTTCATGATTCAAAGTAATAGCCTAAACTTCAAGCTTCCTCAACTTTTTGACATTACCCACTCATACTCTAGTATAGTTACTACATATCTTACCAACAACTGCTAACTCTGCTAACTTTTACAATGTGAGTAATCAATGCTTTAGTAATGGAACTTCAATTTAAGAGTTGTTGCTGCTGAAATGCATGAATATAACCAAAGACAGTTTGGGAGCAGGATAAGTGTTGCAGTCCTGCAAACAGATATGACCCTTCAGGTAGTCATTTGAAATGGCAGTAAAGAAGTCACATTTTTAAGCTGTGGGTTTTTTCACTTCGTAGCGATAGTTCAATGTAGGGAAATAACAGGTCTGCTATTAACTGTGACTTTACAGGGGGGAGGCAATGACGATGATCTTTGGCAGCCCTCATTCCTGGGCCAGAAGGTGGTGGTTCTGGCCTCCACACCAGGCTTTTGGGACTTAGCCAAAACTAACACTGCAAACTATTATGTGCTATTCTTTGGATGAGATGTTACAGATTTGGGTTCATTGCTACAGATCTCACAAAACATTTTGAAAACAGATGGGGATAACCAATGCTTTCTGGCCAGCATACCCTCTATCATACAACACGACTGCAATATACCTTCTGTCAACCGAAATCGGATGTCATGCTGAAATCTATTTTACCAGTCACTGCTGGTCATATCATAACTGTCACTCATATGACAGTCTCCTATCACTGTCGCCCTACCTTTACCAACTGATTTCCTCAAGAGATACTGTATGATTTCAGACAAACTTCATTATAGACTGGAAGCAGAGTCCTTATTCTCTCCTTTGAACTACATGCCATCTCATTTTGAGCCAAGGCAAGTAGTCAGCACGTTAGCTGCTTAACGTAACTGAGTAAGCAGCTTAATTTGCTTCCAGTGAAACTTCACGAAGCTTTGCACTAGTATTTTTTAGACAAACATTATTGTAAAAAATCATAAAATACTAATACCTTAAGACTTTTCAAATAGTATAGAAACAGCTATGGCAAACCAAAACCAATTATCATTGATCAAATGTTTTGCCGAGTAGTAAACTTACTTTGAGGTTTCTTTTATGCTCCACAACAGGGAATTTCAGACTGACCTAAACTAGAAATACCTTTCCATAATCCAATAATTTGGATTCTTTTCAGTTAAAACATTATAGCACCATATTCTCACTTTACCTAGCTATACTGAAAACAGAGGCACAAGAAAATCTTTCATACATAGAGTTTCATGTCATTTTGACACCTCTATTTCTACATGAAAGTCTCAAAAAAACCAAAACAAAACATTCTTTAAAAAGAACACAATAGTCATTTTCCTGATGGCATACAAAATGTCTCCTCTTTTTTAGTTCTTTCTGCTTACTTTTTCATGGGATGAGAAAGATATCACAAAATATGAAGCATGAAAGGAAGGGACAAGAAAATTCACATCACAGACAAAAATCTACATGATTTTGCTGGAAATAATGGACCCAATCCACCAAATAGCTTTTGAGAAGCAGCTAGAGTTCAAGAAACTGCCTTCTTTTCAACATGCACTCAAATGAAACAATATTTTCACAACTGGGTAGTATGTAATTTGTTCTACGCTTCTTTCCATATGCTTCTGTGCTTTCTCTCTAGAGACAAGGCTAAAGTTGAGATTCAGTATAAAACACCATGAAGAAGAATCAACTCCTTGCCAACATCAATAGAATGAACAATTTTTCAGACCAATAAAAGTGATATTTGTGTAGGTTGTTATGTTGTTTTAGACACCTTAGGGCCTGATTGTGGAGTTAATTGGGTTCAAGGGAGTGCCACAAAGTATAGGTGGTATCTGTCAATAATAAATGTTGCTAAAAGGAAGGAGATGTTTTAGAAGTAAAAATACAGATTAGATATTCCAGGAATGTTTATTTTTCTACTGAGAATAAAAAAATATTTATGTGCTTTTATACATCTGTAGCAGATGTGATATCATTTCTGATTAAAATTGCTTGCCAATAATAGATTTCTCTCAGGCACAGATTAAAATCAGCTTCTACAGTTAATTCCACGAACTAGAATTTTCCACTGCATTTGCCAAAATGTCCTCCATATTTTCTGGTACAAATAGGTAGACAGATACAAAGAGGACGTCAAGAACAGAAAGTTAGAAGACACAAGCTGAGAGCTTGTTCATTTAGAGACCCCCACTACCTGTGGATAATTTATGTGTGCTTATTCCAGCTGCTTCTGATTTAAAACATTAAGACAGATTGCTAACCTCAGTAAAGAGACTCATAGCCTTGAAAGTTGGGATAAGGCAAAAAGAACAAGCTTGCTGAGCACACCAGATGAAAAATTTATAATTTTAATATCTTTGTATTTCCATATTCTATTATATGTTAATCAGAATCTGAAGCACAGAATAGCAGTTACTTTATTTCTTTTCTGCCTCCAGGTATACACCAAGGCATCAAGCTGATAGGTTGGTTCATGTAACACCAGCTCTCTTATCACTCCAGATAATTTATTTATAATGAGAATCATGTGTTTTCCCAGTAAGAATGCAGTATGACTGCCTATTCAGTTTCTAAAGACGTATAATTGTTAAATGGATACAAATATTGATAAAACAACATCCCTTACATGACAGCAAATATGCCATACAAGGAGGGTTTTCAGTGATGAATTCTAGGAAATAAATTACACACCATCTGATTTTCAACCCAATGCAATATTTTCTCAGTATTTAAGGTCTGAACTGCTGAGCAGCTTTAGACTTTTCACTTCCACATTAATTAACCTATTCACAATTGCCTGGAAGTCCTTCACTATGTATGAGCATTTTTTACTTGGCTTAGTTCCTGGAGAATGGGCACTGAGGCTGTATTTGGAGCTTGAGTTTACAGAAATGCACAGACATGTCAATTCCATGCATTAAACCATAATGTATAAGATGGTCCTCTGGCATAATAAGATGCACAATATATGCACGGGGTCATGCCAGATGTTACACTGGTACACTAAGCCATATGATGGGAGAAATTAGGGTGTTAACTAGAGAATGTGTCTTACTGCAAGGGCACCCTTGCACGTGAGACTTTGCTTGCATGTACATGATCATTCTCAAGTACAGGTTAACTCCTTGTGTGATTCCTGGCAGAATCAGGGCCCTGCAATAAAAGTAAAAAGCACTGGAAACAGTTCAGGTTGCCTACATCAACATGATGCCAAAGAAGTATTAAGAATCATACCTCACTTTATAAACTATTTAGAAAATTGAACACAAATCTTTCACAGGTTGCTGGAAGTGAAAGACACTAAGACATCTTCTGAGAAGCATTTAATAGATGTGAGTCACGTTATATAAATCAGGTTAATGAATGCAAAAATAAAGGAAAACAAACAAAAAAAGGCTGTACACATCTGAAGGTATACTTACAGTTAGCATAACCTTCCTTATAGGAAAATGAGATTCAAACTCTGTGATTGTGTTAAATTCTCAAAATATGTTGAAAAAGAATTTTATAACTTTGAAAGTTATATACCAAAGCTTTCTTAGGTTTGATAGCCACTGAGGTGGTAAATGTCCTCACCTCTATTTAGACTAAGCCCTGTGCAGTACAGCACTTTTTCAGACCAGAAGTTAAGTGGTACACTTGGAGCTTTGGTTTGTGCCCAAATGACTTTGCAAGACTAAATTCAATGATAATGAAATTTCACAGATTTACAGACTTTCTGAAGATAGTAGAAGCAAGTTTAATATTATATTCCAGGACATAATTGCAGCACTGAAATATATTCATTAAAAAAAAAAAAATAAAAAAAATTATGAAGAGGAAGAGACAGAAATTGTTCACTGAATTGAACAGTCATATCAAAAGACAACTGTAAAGAAGAAACCTTGCCAGCCCTCCAAAAATGATATATTTGTTTAAACTGATGATTTCAGATATTACATTTCAAAACATCTAAAACACTCTGGTATATAGGAAACAGCGACTTAACTGAGAACATTAATAGGTGGCTTTGCAGTAATTAGCAGTGCACTTTAGAAGTGCTTAAACACAGGTCATGACATCCTTACCAGCAATTATTCCCAAAAGATAAAGTGTAGTCTTTTAGGTAGCGAGTAATTTAGGATCAAAACCTAGCAATGAATGAGTTTGAAACAGATATATCAAGTGGGGCAAGAAAGTAGCCCCAACCCTTACCAGACTGTTGAGAACGTATGAAAGTTACGAAGACTTGTTATGTGCAGAACAGCGTGATGAAATAAAAAGAGTTTAACCTTCTTAAACATTTTTTATTCCTAAAATCTGAGTTTAGCTATACAAGATAATCTATATCTACAGCAACCAACCTGAAGAACATTTTTTCTGTTGGATTTGAAACACAGCCTATGACAGTGTCAGAGTCTCCCTCTAAAGAAAACTTTAAAATCCATCTGTTCTGATGAGCAAAAATAAATAAATAAAACCCTAACCGTTTTCACATTCCAAGCATGTCTGTTAACTTTCTCTATTAACACTCTTTGGATAGAAATAGCATATAGAATGTGCAAGAGCTAATATTGGAAAAGCTAAACAAAAGCTGTAATCAGATTTTAAAACAGACAATATAAAGCATTGTAATTAACTGGGTTGGAATAAAGTGGTCTTTATTACTGCAAATGAGCTCATCTGCTATAGGAATGGATATTTCACAATCTAATCCAGAATGTATTGACATCAGCCAAACATTTACATTTCTTCCATGGACAGATTGTTATTGACCTTGTGATGTGACATATCTACTGTCACTAAGCTACAAAATGGGACTCTCATCCTGCCTCTCCTCTTTTATATACAGAAAGCAACTAATTTGTCAGCATGCCAGCTTTAACTAGCTGAGATGAAGGTAAGCTAATTTAATAGGAACTGTTCAATAGCTTCGACCCACCTGACACTGTCAGTTAAGGCAGCTCCACATTGCAGTGTCTTTCATTATTTCCAGCTCTTTCTTCAGATTACTTGAACAGCAAGTCAAATAATATGCTTAAGAGTCAATAGGCCTGACTTTTTCTCAAGGACGTTCTTTTGATGCCAGGAACTGTCAAGTGGGAAAACACGTAGTGTGAAGGTGAGAGGACGCTAATTAAATATACATAGCTCTGGCCAAAGAAGAATGAGGCACAGCTTGCTATCTGAAAACTCAGTTGCCTGCTTGACTGAGGTCACAGCTGTTGACTTGTACAAGTTCTTAAGTTGCCATCTCAGTATGAGATGCTTTAACACTCTTAAATACTAGACAAAGGCTGTCTTCAAGGATTCTGTGTACAGTTACATGTGCTTTTGTAGTTTAAAGAGAGACATAATAGAGGCCTTATTTAAGTTCAGCTAAAATGAATATGTATCTTTTATCTATTGACCTTTGAGGTATTACGGTATTTCCTGAAGCTGGGGAAGAATCTACGCTTGTTACAACATAACATGAGTGATGCTATTAATCATGTCCATGCAGAAACTGATTTTTTTACAGCCTATTTCAAAGGATGATTTTAGCCACAATATCACTTCAAGTTAAATTGGCTATAGTGAAGAGCAATGAACAACAAATAATGTGTTTGTATACATGCATTTGGATTATTTCACAGAAGTGAACGTGCATGTTCCCGGCCATGAAGCTAACATAAAAAATATCAGACGGCCTAATGCTTTCCTCTCTTCCTTCTGTTTTTTTTGCACTACTGATTGCTCTCATTTAATAGACATTATCTAAAATTAAACTTTTAGAGAATCATAGAATCATCTAGATCAGAAGGGACCTTTAAGATCATCGAGTCCAACCATCAACCTAACACTGCCAGTACCACCACTAAACTATGTCCTGCGGCACCTTGTCCACCTGTCTTTTAAATACCTCCAGGGATGGCAATTCCACCACTTCCCTGGGCAGCCTGTTGCAATGTTTGACAACCCCTTCTGTGAAGAAATTTTTCCTAATATCTCATCTAAACCTCTACTGGCATAACTTGAGGCTGTTTCCTGTCATTCTATTGCTTGTTACTTGGGAGAAGAGACCGACCCCCACCTCACCACAACGTCCTTTCAGGTAGTTGGAGAGAGAGATGAGGTCTCCCCTCAGCCTCATTTTCTCCAGGCTGAACAACCCCAGTTCTCTCAACTGCTCCTCATAAGACTTCTGCTCCAGACCCCTCACCAGCTTCATTGCCCTCTGTGGACATGCTCCAGCACCTCAATGTCTTTCTTGTAGTGAGTGACCCAAAACTGAACACAGTATTCAAGGTGCGGCCTTACCACTGCCAAGTATAGTGGGACGATCGCTTCCCTAGTTCTGCTCACCACACTATTCCTGATACAGCCCAGGATGCTATTGGCCTTCTTGGCCACCTGGGCACACTGCTGGCTCATGTTCAGCTGGCTGTCCACCAACAACCCCAGGTCCTTTTCTGCTGGGCAGCTTGCCAGCCACTCTTCCCCAAGCCTGTAGCACTGCATGGGGTTGTTGTGACCCAAGTGCAGGACCTGGCACTTGGCCTTATTGAGCCTCGTACCATTGGCCTCGGTCCATTGATCCAGCCTGTCCAGATCCCTCTGTAGGGCCATCCTACCCTCAAGCAGATCAACACTCCCGCCCAACTTGGTGTTGTCTGCAGACTTACTGAGAGTGCATTCAATCTCCTCATCCAGGTTGTTGATAAAAATATTAAAGAGAACCGGTCCCAATACTGAGCCCTGGGGGAGACCACTTGTGACCGGTCACCAACTGGATTTAACTCCATTCACCACCACTCTTTGGGCATGGCCTTCCAGACAGTTTTCTACCCAAAGAGTACACCCGTCCAAGCCTTGAGCAGCCATTTTTTCCAGAAGAATGCTGTGGGAAACAGTGCCAAATTTCTACTATCCAGAGCTGAAAGTTTATTTATCTACAGTAAAAAGTACCTGTACAATTTTTATTATGAGTGCTGTTGGACATAGCTGCCCAGTTCAAGTGTTTTGTGGAGTTCCCTGTAGTTCCCTACCTGGCACTCTTACATTGACATGGCTCAGTGCAGCAGTGTACCAATGTGCCAGCGAGCACCCCATTCATTCAGTACCATAAATGAGCTCATTTACAGAGTCAGAGTTTATTAGGGCTTACTGGCTTGAGCACTCTGTCCTCTGACCACAACTATACTGCAGGTGGACTGGTATCTCTGCATCTTCTCCACAAGGCTTGGAGCACCCCAGCTTAGTCTGGGAGTCACTTCACTGCTGTGGTGCAGATGTGTCCTTTGAGATGGACAAATAATAATAGTTACAGAATTGAAATATTTCTTACATAGCCATAAGACAAAATCTCCATGTGGTATTTGATTGTACGCAGTAATACCACGTTCAAAAAGCTGTCAGAAAACTACCATTTTGACCTGAAAGTTGTCACCTTTAGGTCTCTTTCCATCTTGCCAAATGCCATCTTGATCTGCAGAGTCCTACTTTTACCCTGCTGTGTATGACTTGATTTGTTGACATTTGGTCTTCCCCAGACAGCCCGTACCTGCAAATGCATTTGTGTTTTTGCTCACATATTTGTGCAGGAAGAGAAGATTCTGTATGGCAGTTTACATGTTATGAAGACTATCGCTCCCTTCGGACTCAAGGGTAATCAAAACCCACATTATCTGTAAACGGACAGATGAGGAAGTGCTCAAAACTGGGCTTATATGAGAGAAAAATTATGCAAATTAACACATTTATAGTTGCATAATTTCACACTAACAACTAAGCATTTCAAATGCCAACATTTACTATTCCTAGTACATAAATACAATGGTGTATCACATTCACTCTTTATTGTTTCCAATCTCTTGCAATTTTATCAGTCTGTGACCAAGGAGAGTGTTTTCCTGGAAACAAAATTCTTCCTCTCAGTTTTCCCCACTGACTACACAAATGACATTGCACGTTTAGTTTATAAGAATGACTTTTGTTCATCAGCCATGACAAAGAAGAATGGGGAAAACCAGAAGTTCTTTCTTTCTTCAGAGACTGGACTTGACCTTCCTTTTCCCTCCACCAGACTGTTTTCTGGTCTGAAATCTGTGGGATTAAATATTGTCTGATAAATTACTAATATGCCATTTAACTGTGTCTCTTGTAGTATTTGAGAGCAATCACAGGTCTCAGTTCATAAGCTTTTCAAGCTAACAGCCTTTTTTCCCAGGTTGTAACTGTATTACTCTCTGAACACATTTATATGTAGGTTGAGAGCAATATAGTTCATACTCCTTAGGAGCAACATGTAATATGCTATTGCTGAAGGCAAAATCTCCAGCAAGATTAGCACATGCTTCACTAGATCCTATTTTTCACTTCCGTTTTCCTTTGGTTGTATTTTTCATGCTTACTTGATTAACAGTCTTGGTATATATACATCAGTTCCTTCAGTTCAAGACTTAGCTGTCCATGGATAAGTAGGTTCCACATGGTTGAGGGATACCCAGCAGCTGCCTTACTTACCTTGCTTGATTTCAATCTATTCACATAATGTTGTTACAATTTTACAAAAATAGTGAAATAGCAGACACTTCCTGCTTCATTGCAATTACGTATTTTTTAACATCTTGGATGTTATGTGTACAGTCCATGAAAACCTGGCTGAAGCAGCTGGCAAAACTAAGCTTTATGGGTTTGGTCTGGCAGCTCAGTAGAGACTTCCTTGCAAATCCTGCTCCCATTTACTGTGAATTTGCAACAAAGTAGTTCTGCAGATTGCAGAGGGATCCCTTATATTTATCAAAATGTAATTCATAGCAAATTTTGTCCTTTTGGACTTAAACACAGATGAATATTGGCTGCATTTGCTACTTTCAAATCCTGTAACACATTATGCTCCATATTCTGATACTGTGCTACAATCACGCTCCCATCCAAACATACAAAAAGAAAAATTATATGCTTTGATCTTTTTCAAAAATATATATTATTTCCAGAGTATTGTTGTAGTATAGCAACAGAGAGAGGAAATAAAAACAGAACCATCAAGAAAACTGTAAGTGACAGTAGCTTGTGATAGAGGCAAACTGGATGAAGGCAAAAAGTTCAAGAAAAATATTTTTGACTTCCCATTCACCCTGAAACAATTGCAATATATCGATGGTAGATAAGAAATGTGAGATACTAAGATTTCTACCAAGTAATACATCAACTCTGTACCCAATGGCTGTTCTGTAATTAGTGCACCTCAGGCACTGACCCGCTTTAAAAAATAAATCAGAAAAAATAAAGTTATTTTCCTCCCTTCATTTCTTCAGGGCAGGAAGCATGTCAATGTTTGTAAACTGTTATGTAAATGCATAGCACTGTATCAATTTTGTTAACAATGACATAATTCTATTTCTATGCACAAAATCCAGCTATTAAGAGTAATCCTTTTGTAGCCAAGGACTCTATGCAGAAGCATATATCACAGTACAGCATAAAGCAAACCCCCACAACAGCAGCTGTATCATGTCACTCAATCTTGCAGCTTCATGAGTATATTAAGGGTGGTTTCGAAACTGGCCTTAAGAGCAACTGCTCCTGAAGCAAACACCAGTGTGACACGCTTGATGACTGTGGCCGATTTGTATATGACCGGCTCACTCTGACAGCAGAGTACGAGTTCTGCCGTGAGAAATAATGTCCTACCTGTATTTTGGAGATGGAACAAATCACCTTCCCCTTTCCTTGTCACTTTTGTGACATGAGAGCATATCTTTTGTCTCATTTGAATGTATAAGGAAATACTGAGTATCTTTTTATGATAAACAGAACTTCCTGCATAGCAACAACTGAATTGGAGATAACATTCTGGTTAAGAGCAGGAAACGATTCGCTGGCTCCCGTGAATTGTTAAAAGCATTTGACTTGCAAGTAGTCTTTATTGTGCAACTCAGAATGAGATTTTTACACAAGCTCTGTGCTTGTAATTCTGTATTCATTCAGGTCTCAGAAAGAGCACAACCACACAGTATTTTGTGGGCAGGGAAATGAGCAAAAGGGTCTCTGCTGCTTTAAAGCAGTAGCCTAGTGCTGCTCTAGAGCATCCTAGCGAAATTATCTGCCTTGTACAAGTCATTGATCAGTGACCGATCTAGCCTACAAATAATGCTTTATCATCTTCTTTAAAAATGAAATTTTAGAATGGAACATATGTTTACAGGAACTTTATGTATAACCTTCTAAATTTTCTGATACTTTAAGGTTTGGCGAGATATTGAAAATTTAGCAGCATGACAAAATATTGAAAAACTCCCATGCCTAACAAGGGCACAGGTCACATTTCTACCTAACGTGTTCAATTTTGGCTCAAAGTTGCATCAAGAGGATTTCCATCATCCATGTTTATTTCTTAAAATTTATGATTTCAGACCTGTTGATTAGGTGCCCATTTTGCAAGAACTCTAATACATAATCACATTTGTTTCTTTTGTTGGGGGAGGGCATTGGGTTTTGAGTTTTTATTCCAAATAATGCAAAATATGAAATTATGTCATTGGTAGTGTATGCATCAAGATTTAAAGTAATCTGTAGGATTCAATCAAAGCTTAATTTCCCAGATTAGGAGTGAGACATATTGTATAATTATCAATCCTTGCTGGAAAAAAAAAAAATCAATCATGACATGTATCTATAGCTTTTACAAATCTACCATTAAAGCTTTTGCAAAACCCAGAGAAGTTTGTTATTTAAAAAACAAAAAACAAAATCTGATAACCTGATTTCACATTTCATAACAATAGCCTAGGCAATATGCTGATTTAGCCTTACTATATTAGAGTACCATATTCATATGATCTCTCAAGTGTATATAGACTCAATTACAACACTCGTTTCTCAATGTACTCCTGCACATTTTCTAGGACCTAAGGATAGGATAAGTTAAGTTATATAAATTCTTATAAGCTATATAAGTTAAGTTATATAAATACTAATCCACACCTTTTTCCTGCACAAATGCTGTTTCCCATCCACACCAGAGGGTAAAATGTTATATTTTTAGCAGTGAAAAATTGCATTCACACTCGCTTTTAGGAACATTACTATGTATTATGCCAGTTTAAAGCCAGAATCCTCAGCAGCCAGCTTCTAGAATACAGTTTTAAATAGGCTGGGGGTCATTATGTCACTTGAGAGATCACTTCTCACAAGAAAAAGACATTCATTCTTTTCATATTCATTATATGTATTCTTGGCATTATAAACACTGGCATTTGACCTGTTCCAAACTGACATTTGTATGGAACTGAGTGCAAACAGGTTCTCACTTCATCAAGGAAAACTGACTGCCAACAGCTGATGTAGATTTAGATTGTGGTATGAACTTCAACAAGATTACCAGTGTTATCAATCTGTCTGAAAAACATTGACTGAAGATGTTTTAACAGCACTTTCAACTTAGATCTTTTGTTATAAAAATCTACCACAAGTATATTATAAGGCCATTTTATCGATCTGTGGTATTTAGAAGATATTAAATATTCCACCATATTGGTCAAATTAGGAAACTGAGATGCTAAGGATTTAGAAATCACATCCATGCTTCCTACCCCAATGCTGGTCTTGTTCAGACCATGTATTTTGTAGCACTTTTTAGATGATAATACTAACCTTTTAATTAATCAATTAAACTAATGACAGTTCTTCAACAAGAAGTTATAAGAGATCATCTTACATGTATTGATTTAAGAAAAGATATGACAGAGGAATATAAGATAATGAATGATATGAATCAAAATGTACCATCTCATCATAAATGATCTGAGTTAATGAAAACTGGAATTATTAAAACAGACCAATTTTTTTTAATATAATACTTAATTAACACATGGAACTCATTGCTTCCAGGCATCATTTAATGAAGACGATTATAAGATCGGGGTTTTTTTAAGCTTTGTGTGGGTAATAAGAGATTTCATGTTTAATCCAGAAGTCATATTCTGCTCCAAGCTAAAGACCAGGGATATCATTTAAAAGACAAGACTCAAAAAACAGAGTGGATGCTTCAGGTTTATAATCCACGAATATGCTAATGTGCCTTGTATCATTAGAAGTCACAAACAGATGCACTTACGGAATTTATCATTATATTAAAAACACTTCTATATTAGGTAGGGAGCAAATGACAAATTCTGGCTCACTCCAGAAAGCAGAGTATTATAGGTTTGATGTGTCAAGACCTAGAAACACCACTGATAAACCTCAACTTTTCAGTCTGAAATACGGCACCTTAGAAAGCATTAAGAAGACCTCAAATGGATGAGATCAAAAAACCCTCAATGGCAATGACCTGCCTGTCTCTATGTGGACTCTTAAGGAAAAATTTATGAATAGGACAAGTTTAGCGTGATACTTGCATAGAAATGCTCCCATCATCCATCAGTTTGAAGCTAAAAGGTTTCCTGACTTCCTGAGGTTTTTACCTGTCTGGAAAACCTGAATAAACTTTCCCTGCAGGAAACTTTCAAGCCTCTCCTGGAATCCACGTATACTTTAAATATTCCTAGCATCATAGTAAACAAAATATCGCTTTTTAAGAGAAAGATCCTTTTCCATATGCAGATATTTCCATTTAACTACACTGCATGTTAAAACTTCATTATAAGGGCTGTGTCTCAATTGGAATATGCTGCTACACAGTATTTTCCACTTCTCCAGGAATATATGCCACTCTAACCTTTTGGACTCATCTGTAAGATTATGTTCCCCCAAAATGCCTTTATTTACTCTAGTACATTTATGGTCTGAAATGAACATATTGAATTGATGGAAATAGATGCAAACAGAATTTTAGAAATGTCGACTATTATGTTTTAACACAAGGATTGGACTATTATCCTAAAAGAAACAGAGCATGCAAAATATAGAAATGTCGAATAATATGTTTTAACACAGGATTTGACTATTATCCTAAAAGAAACAGATCAGGCAAAATAACTGCCAATAATTCACAGACATGGTTTATTGCAAGACAATCTAATAATAAAAAAAGCTAAACTTTTGCCTACAATAGGAAAATAATTACTTTTCTCTAGCATTAATGATTTTTTATAGCATCTTTAGAGGGTTCTGAAAGAGCATTAAGCCTTGTTTTGCAAAGATTCCCGAGAAAAAAATGTGAGAAGGAAAGCTCTCTGGAATCAATGGTTAAATTCAGATCATATTGAGTTGGTGAGAATTGGAGGCAAGGAGTATGAGGACAGGTATGGATACAGGCACATGAATCTATATCTGCCAAATGCAAAGTAATAAAGAGAAGAAAAACCTTGTCCATTACTTGTGACGATAATTCTTTTCCAAATTTGCTATTTCAGCTTGAAATGATAATTTTTAAACCACAAACGTAAATACATTTAACATGAGTTTCATTCTTTTGAATTCTGACTTCAAGAAAAACTTGACCTGAATTACACCCTTTTCATACCTAAGGAACACTTTTTCTCTACAATCTGAAGAAATTGTTATGTTAAGGAGAACAGAAATGTATAGATTACCAGATAGGAATGTATAGTGAGACTCAGTACCTAATTATCTATCTAGAAATGATAATACATGTTAATATACAGATACATAATGGTATTAAGATAAAAAGCATTTTTTCCAGGTTATTTAAATTACCATTTCAACAATTGGTTATAATATAAAATTATATTGAAACATTATTAGTTATTAGACATACATTATTAGACATAAATGTATAACTAATATCCCAATGTCCAGTTAGACTACATATATATATTTAGTATAATATATATTAAATATTAGTATAACTATCTGCCCTATTTTATTAACACTGGCAACCACTACCGAAAAAAACCCAAAATCAATCTATTCTGAGATTAGAAGAATTTTGGGTAAACTTAGATATTTTTCTAATACTAAGGCTAAGAAAAATTGACCCTTGAACAATTTTGAAACAGAAAATGGAAACTATGTGAAAATCATATACTTTCAGAAAAAAAATGAATTGTCAACAAAAAGTGAATACTTTTTGCAACTCATTTTCCTGAAGCAGTTAAACCTTCTATGGAATTAAGCTGGACAGAAAATGGAAGAATTTCAAGTAACTGGAAAAAAAACAGCACAAATCCACACTGCACTGCAAATACAGAAATGCTCTGAACTTTGGAGAGCGCTCTAATCATCAGCTACCACCAGAGCTTTTTTCCTTTCTTTGAAGATGTAAATATGCAAAATGAAACAGCTCCAACATGAAGAGTTGAGAATACTCTCTTTTAAAGCCTAACCAGTTAGACTAATATTTGAAATCAGAACTTGGGTCTTCCCCCACCCTAACTTAGTGATTTTATCATTTGGGTATTAGGAGGAAGCTCATTATTTCCTTCTCTTTTCTTGCAAATAATTAAAAATAAAAGATGTAAAAATCCCAGTTTATCTTGTGTAAAGCAGGTCATGACACAAAAGACAACTAGAGGGAGAGCTTCATTTTATCCAGAAATGGAAAGTACAGTTAGAAGTGATCTGGTTTCTTTAACGTCCAGTTTGGTTACCAAATAAAAAATGCAAACAATTTGCATAGCACCAGGATAGAGTCTCTCCTATAAAATAAGACGCTATAAATATCAGCGACCAACAGCTATAATAAAAAGAAACGAAAATTGGACTGAAACTCATAGCTATTGATCTCTGCTTCCAGAGACCCAAGCAGAGTTTTAAGATGGCAGGAATTCCTCTATTTTCCATGGATGGGGAAGGAGGAGGACTGAGACGGTGGTAATAGGCAAAGTATTTTGTGATATTCAGATAGTAAGAAGCTGACTTTTTTTCTCCACTGGGTAATTACACTCTCTGTAGCAGAAGCTTTATGTCTGCATTGAAAGCAACAGCCAGTTCTCTGTAAGTAACCTACTTTGTATATTGGGACAGGGGGAATGGGCTTTTGCAAAAATATTTTTTATCTTTTTTGGTTAGAATTTTTGGCTGTAATTTCAAGTGGCTACTGTAATTACAGGTTTGGCACCTACACTCTACTAATCTAATATTTTGCTAAGTCATTTAAGCTATAACATAAGAGGATAGAAAATTAGTTTTAGGCTTCTGTAATGTAATTATTACCTTTTATAAAAAAATAAAAATGTGTACCCAGTTAGTAAATAATGAAAACTAATTTCCCTTTGGTAGCTGGCAAAAAAATTGTGTAATTTCTGTTTTACAAATTTTTTAATTTACCTGCTGTACATGACCAATTTTTCTTCCCCTTACTAAGTTTTGTAAGGACTTTTACACAAATAAACACCAAAATTCTATAATTACAAATTAGAATCACTGATTACATGTATTTACAGTAATTACATAATTAGCAATAATTACATTAATTATACAAACAATAGGCTGCATTGAGTAGCAATGAAAAACAAGAACATTCTCACATATAAAACCACGCTTTGAGCTAGGAAAAAAGGATTTTTATCATTAACACTAAAACACAGAATAAAAGCACAGAGCAACACCACTGTAGTACGCCCTGTTTTGTTCAAGAGCTGAAAACTCTTTTAAAAATGCTGGTTAGAAACATGATGAAGTATTTTAGGATACATACATCCAAACTAACATATGCAGAGCTAAGGAATACAAAATAGATGTGGAATACATTAGGGATAAGGATTTCTTTTTCAAAAGCACCTAAATCCTATTTTCAAGAGCCTGACCCTGTGGCTGCACAATCAGCTGAAGCTGATCGTCCTGTGGGCTGCCAGTGAAAGGTGTGACCTTGCATGTGGTATGGCTTCCCCTGCTGCATGCTCCCACCCCTTCTCTTGTGCTGCCTCTGGTGCTCGTGTGGTCATTGAGCTCAAATATTCATGGTGCCAACTATTTTTATCAGACCTTGTTAGTCTTCTGCCAAGCTGCTCCAGATCATCCTATGGCTGTGGGAGCACTGGAGCTGAGGCTAGAAGGGAGAACAAAACTCTCCTCTCGAAAGGCAGCATTATCTTAGATCAAATTAAGCAGACAGTGAGACTGCAAATTTAGGTGCTTAAATTAGATAAACATGGTATGCAAAATCAAGGAAAGTCAGTATATGGAAAATAAAGGCACTCCGAGGACACCTCACTGCACATCAGTTGCACATAGAACCTACTGCAAGTAGAGTAAGAGGAGGTCACTGGAAGAAAGATCAGACAGACATTTTCCAATTAAAAGCCTTGTCTTCTTCATGACTTCATACCTGACCAAAGAATGGTCACAGTTAGTAACTACACATAGGAAGAGTAGTTTTACTGTAAACCTTCTAAGTGCTGTGCTGAAGTCCTAATTATGTCCCTATCGAGGGAATGAACCACAGATGGCAGCCAACTAGTGCAGAGTGATTCTGGGTTCCTCTGAGCTTCACATCATACTGAGTCCCACTCTTTCATGTGGGTTTTTGTTTTTTGTTTTTTTTAATGAGTGTTGATAGGACGTGAGGACTGTGTTGCAGCCCACCTGCTATCTGTGGCCTGAAAATGACAGGTATGCTTTATGAAGGTCGGGGTATAGCTTCAGAGTACGTGAGTTTCCTGAAAGCGTGAGGCTTGTCACAGTGGTGTCCAAGGGAAGGGATATCCAAACCTGGGTCTGCCTCCTCCACACTACTCACTGGGAGAAGTCCCTGCAGCAAGGGATTCCCAGAACCCAACCTGTGTTTGAGAGAACTTAGAGAGAGAAAACTAATTAGTTCAAACCAAAAGGGAGATCATCAGTGAATTAATATTTATGCAACACACATGATTGGGGACCAGGAAATAGGACTGAATGGGGAGGTAAGTTACTTGACAGTGTAGTTCCTATTATGTTTATCAGAGTTGTTGTGACTAGCTTTGGTGCCTGGGTACATTTCTCTCTTTATTACAGCTTTGATGTTCAGAACACTTGGCTAAGTTAAATCGCACATCTGCTTTTTAGTTGAAAAATGAATTGCAAATCAAGACTTTGTTAGGTGAAGGACTATAGGAAATAGTGTGCTTAGAGTGCTGAAGGTGAGGCAATCTTGGGTGAGTCAATACAGGTGAGTTTCACTAAATGTGTGACATCTGCATTTTCTGTCAGTGAGGTGCAAAAGAATTCAGGCCAAAAATTCCTAAGTTAGCTGGGTTAGACTCCTCTCAGGTCAAGAATACATGTAGTTTTGTCAGTGTCACACTAAGCTCAAGCTCTTAGTTTAGAAGGTGCCATGCTGTGCCAATAAAGCTTCTGAGTTACAGCATGTGGAGCTATGGTCAGTTCTCAGCTAGTCTAGGGATCAATGTCCTGTCATTCATTCTTGTTTCCCAGGGAAGTGTGCCAGTGATACCAAGGAAGAGATCATGAGTGCTGAAGCTCCTTTAGGTCAAGGATGCAGAAGAGTATATATGTCAAAATGTGTGACGCTCTCCAGAGCAATCCGGTCAGCAGCTGAGACACAATATAGACAGGAGCAGTCAATCACATACATAAAGCCATTTTCTCTGTTAATTAAGATTTTGATGTAAAGTAAATTAGCTAAACATTAGTTGTTTGTTCTGACATCTAAGCTGATATCTAAGTAAAATTGTTGCTTAATAGATATTCAACACTGATTTTGAGCACTGGTCCACACAAAGGTTATCGGTATGTCACCAAGTGATCCACCTATACTCACCTGCTTTTAACTTTATTGCCAAATGACCACCCCATCCAAAAAAATCATAATATTATGATACTATGCTTATGATATTAATCTAAGGATTAGCAGGACAGCAAGACCACAGTTTCTTTCAGTTACTAGAATACCTTGACATCAAAGATTTAAACACAGAGAAGGTCTACTAGTTCAATAAAAGGCCAAAGCTTCTGGGCTCCACTACGATACATCTTATTATCTGCTCTAACTCTCACTGCTCAAGCCTACAATGAGTTGCGGGTAGAGCAGTTACTGTTTAGAAATTTAGCTAGAGCAGTCTGACTTAAACACTTTAATTATGCTGTTCTCATGCTACCTTTGTTTTTAGTGAATGACAGCACTGGTGAAGGTTTAATGAGCTGTGAATGACTATACAAAATGTACAGGATCACAAAACCTGCTTCTGGTAATTTACATGAACAGTTACATCTAAGTGCCAGAATCTATGTCATGATCCATTGTTAATATACTCTCTATGTTCCTTCTTAAGATTGGTTGGAATGTAATTATTTTCAATTCTCCAAGCTAAACCTGTCCATTCTGGTTTTCCTTTGTCTGAATCATTCATTGATACACAAAAAGCCTGCCTACGAACATGAACTCTCTAGAGGTTTTAACAGTTAAAATATTTGATACATTCATACTTTCGACCTAAACCAAGGTTTGTTTTTTTGTTTTTTTTTTAAGAGAGAATGCTCTACATTTCTGTTTCAATCTCAGTCACACTCTGCTTGTGGATTTGCAGACTGCCAGTATTCCCTGCTAGAATACCTGTAGGCACATAGCACTGCTCACAAACCTGATAGAGGCTCTTGAAGAGTGAACCGATGCATTACCTTACCTTGCACATACATTTGATCTTGTGCTTTTTCCAGCTACCCAGAGTGCCAGAGCTTTTACTCTTTTCACATTGTAACTGAGAACACGCTATTTCCTGAATGCAGTCTTTTTTTCTGAAGACCACTGGTATTCTTGCAAAGTGCCCATATCAGATATAACACTGCTTACCTTAGGAGACTTAAAAATGGTATCTCAGAGGGACACAGATTAACATAGTAATCCTTCAAGCCAAGTCAGATAGTGCTATCTCATTATTTGTAGTTATTCCCTAACAAAGAACTCTTCAGCTTCTATATACTCATCTGCCCTTCTATCTCTACTTATAAACAGTGGCCTTTGATTTAAGAAATTCCTATTATTAAGAAATCCTCCATTTGTATCTCTTTGAGTGTCTCAGCTCAGGAAATGACTTGACATCATCTACTTATTAATCACATAGGTAACAAAGAGGTATCTCCTATATTAACAGGGAAAACCTGTAGGAAACAAAGAAACCAGAAACAGAATGATGAATGTTGAATAATTTTTTCCTGTTAAGGCACCTTCAATTCAGAGCATAAAATTTGGTTTAAATGTATACAAAAATGTATTGGGAAAAATAATTCACTTTTAGCCCTTTATATATACATACATGCATGCTGTTACTATTAAAGGATCTATTTCTGAAGTCTACAGAATGCTCAAAAATAATTTAGAGACTGACCCAACTGCAGTAACATGGCTAATGCTGTAATGCCGCCATGGAAGATAAAGTCATAAAGGCATAGAAGTAAAACATTATTCTTTATTGCTAACTTACAAAAGATTTAAGTAAAAAAAACCCAAGCAAATCCTGTTAAAAAACCACCATCTCTTTTTTTTTTTTTTTTTTTACAGTTCTGTTTACAGAATTGTTAAAACCAGCTACAGAAATATGAAATAATTGCCTGGAGATGTCATGCAAAGTATCTTGCCCTTGATGTTACAAACATCAGATTCATAAACAAACTTTTTACCTGAAATGTTCCTACAAGCTCTATGAGACACCTGCTTAATATCTACTTCTGTAATAACTCAACATGATCCAAAAATCCAGAAAAACAGGAGCACAAGATAGAAATGTCATTGTGCAACAGAGAAAGGAAAGACACACACAGGAAGGAATTATTTACAGCCTGAACTGATGTGGACCTGGAGAAGTGAAGGTGGGGTTGCTATTCAGTTTCCAATAGATGAATACAAAGTAAAGGCAAACATTTTTCTTCACGTATGTCACTTGTGCACATCAATCACTTCATAAGGGATAGAGGCAAAAAAAAAAAAAAGGAGAAAACACAGTGCACATATAATTCCCCTTCTGAATGTCTCAGTTTTGTACTCAATGACCCAGTTTGTCCAAATCACACATGCCTACGCTTTTCTCTATGTACTCTAAGCATAAGAATTATTGATTGCAAATACTCAGTGTCGTGTCCAACTGTGTTTGTCCATGAGCTGTTACAAAATTCTGTCTACACTGGGATTAACCCCAGCTTTAATTATGCTGTGTAGAGAGTTTGTTTTAATGTCAAAGCCACATGTTCTCTGGCATCTTTTGCAAATTGAGCATGCAGATCAGTGGGCAAAGCCCAATTAAAATAATACCACAACTCAACAGCAACAAGAGTATGGTGACCTTCCATGGTGTTAACAAGTATATAATGTTTTGCTAGTGCTGGTACACTTGTTCCCAAAGAAGTATTTCATTATCTTGATACTTTGAAAAATTACAATCATCCTACTTTTATACGATGCGAGTTATTAGCCTTCTTTCTTTTCTATCCCTATGACTTTTCAGAAGAAAAAACAAACAAACAAACGTCAAAATCACTAAGATTCTTTTCTCCATCCAAACGGTGGGAAATGAACACACTTGGAAAACAGCCAAAAATTCCTTGTTTTAGGTTTGTTCACGTTTTGAGGGAACATCCATCTTTCAGAATTTCAGCAATTTGGGTAACAAGTTCCTTATACAAAGTGTAAGAAGTCAGGAATACCAGTCCAAAATTGCCTAACCAGTATAGCCAGCAGGACACAGTAAGGAAAGGGATGTTTCTTTCCCCCTGAGCTACTGTGTTAACATTATCCATACACTCTTCTTTGGATTTGTAATTCTCATCTGGAGCTCGGTGCCTGAAGCTGCAGGTGTACAGACACCCTTCTAAAGCAACATCCTCTTTATCTCACTGTTGCATCATCCTTTGTTTAACAGAACTATTGTTCTTTGTTTAATTCAGAAGATGTCATTTGAATATTTATAGAACACATGGGATAGCTGATAAATAAATAGATCAATTAAGCTGAAAAGGTCTTAAATTGCTGTTTCACTTCCCCTGAAAAATTACAAGGGATGACAATTTATTTGCAGACAGAATTCTGAAACAGACTTCCATTAATTAACAATCCAATGTAACAATCATTTTGATTCCCAAAGGTCCTGAAGATCAATGTTATAGTATTTTCTTCACTCAAACATTATTTATTCATACAGTAATTTTAAACTATTTTTTGCTGCAATATGATGATTTGTCAAAGACAAAGCATTTTCCAGTGATTTATCTTCAGAGGAAGGTGTTAAAAAACAAGAGAGAATATTCTTAAAGCAAACTACTGACAGAAAGTCACAAGACTGCCTGAAATGCTGCAGAATTTTCTATTCTAGACATATAATCAGGAGCAAACTGCCTCTCCTGTATCTCAGGTTAGTGTCCTAATCCAGTGTCTACATTGCTTCATTTTCCTCGTCTCCCACCCCTACAGAAATTTCCAAACAAAACCCAACAAAAACTTATGCTTCAGTAAAGACAGATATTTCACAAATATTTCAAGTGCTTGAAGTGGTAACGTTTAGGAGATGGACTTTATGCTCAATTTCCATATGCATAAAGATACCTTGTGAGTGCTCCACTTAAGCTGTAGGCAAAAGGAATTACAGCATAATAACTACAGTTCTGAGACCTTTCAGATTTCATCAATAAATCTCTCTTTGATGCTATATGAAGATACGGGGAACTTTAACCAATAATTAATGTTAATCATGTTCTGTCTTAATCAATAACAGAACCACTACTCTTTAGAAAGCCCAGAGATAGTTCTGTTAGGTACAAAATCAAATTTAATTAAAGCCCTGCATGCAGAAGAGAGTTGTTAATGCCATCATATTTAGTTTAATACTGTAACTGCCAAACTCTCCTGTACCTTTTACAGACTACTTGAATATTAAATTCATTATTTGCACCTGCTGCAAGAGAAAGTTGGGCTACTTATGTACAGTACACATAAATGAGACTATAGAAATACAGGTATTCTCTTACCCTTCCAAGCCCATTGAAAAGTTTGCTCAGAAGTAAGTAGACAGTACCCAGAAATATGAGCATTTCTGAAGATGAAAATTGTCAATGGAAGATCCATCAGAGTGACTCACCTGTGTCCTGTCAAAAGCTGCTTTTATATGTAGGCTATGACTTTCTTTTAGCCTCCCAGGATCATTAGGTCACATTGCGGAGAATAGCAATTTCATTCACTGCAAGTTATTAGAAAAAAAAAGTTTCTTCTTTAACTTGGGGATCGAAAAAGGTAAGTGCTACCCATTACTCCACCTGATCTCTTGAGAGATGTCAAACTGAGCCTTTCTATTTCCCTTCACACTTGAAAGAGGAGGTCACAGAATAAAAGTCAAATATTTAACAACCCTCCAAACAGTGTATTCAGTGCCAGAGGACCTGAGTCAGGGAAGAGGGGTAAACGTTATGTGAGCTGTGCTCTTTTGAGACTGTTATCTTTCCATTCCAGTTCTGCTAGTAGGTGTCTATATTCACACATTATAAATTAGGTAAATGTTAACCTGTTCACACTGACAGCTGCCTATAATGGTACATTTCACACCCCGTGTAAAGAAAAGAAGAAAGCAAGCTGTTTGTTTTACCAGTATTTCTCATTCATGCTAGCAAATGTCACTGGTCAAAGGACTGTTGTATACCATGTTTTTGGTGAGAAGCAAGACAGTGATGTGCTTTGATTTTTACTTGATTAGAATCAAAGATTTGCTTCTGAAAACCAGAATCCTTATATTTTTAAATTTATAAAAATAGAAAATCTCCCCTGCATGGAGTCTTAGCCTACCTAAGTGTTACTGTAGGATGTAATACTGCAACACATACTGATATTTTCAGTTTCATCCATTTTGATAGCTGCCTTGAGCTCACATGAATAAAATTAAGCAAGTACAGAAAGATTTGTGAGCTCAAGATCTTAATAATGCAACCATTCTCTAGCAGTCAGGTTTGGCTGAAACCCAACAGTAGAAAATCCTGTAGCATTAAACAAACAAACAAAAGACAAAAGCACAAAATGGAAATTCATGAGCAAGTGTGTCACTACACACAATAAAGAATACCATCGATTAGTTGCCTGAATGTTTGTTATTGCTTTTTTGGCTTTTTTTGAAAAGTAAGCACAGAGAGAAATTTGCTCTGTATTTATTTTTCTGTCCTAAAGCATTCCTGATTGCTGCAAGATTTGGTCTTGTTAAAATGCAGTCTTGCATCATTATATATTTCATTGACCATTTACTGTAATGCTGAATGACTGATCAATTGGCAGTTAAACTGCTCATTAAGGAAAAAGTACAAGTTTCTCTAAACTAACTCAGCTACTCCATTTTTCTCCCAATCACTTCCTTGGTGTATTAACGGGCAGCTTTTGTCCTCCTGTTCCATAGTGCAAAGTTAGATTTGCCTTATTCTGTGTTGTGTAAAGCACTTAGGCAGTTTTAAAGTGAAAGTACTTTTTGAGAAGCTTCTTTAGAGCAAAAATGACAGTAATAACATACATCTTAAATGCTAAATTTCCATGTTAAAGCATCAATTCAATAATCTGTGAGCTGTGAAAAAGCGAAGTTATTTTACTGGATTTTATTTGTTGCAATGAACTGACTGCAATTCCCAGGAGCAAATATGCATGCTATAAAATTTAAAATTAAAAATCTGACACTAATGGAAACTTCAATACACAGACAGAAAGCTACTTAGTCAGCAGCCACAAATAAGGGCCACCATTTTCTTTCAACAACCTTTGCAACCTGTCTTGTAAGTCAAAAGCGTTTATTAAAGAAACTAAAAGCAAATGCTCACAAAGCTGCAGCCCCTGAATTTTTCACCCCTCCACTCCAGCATTGCAAGGTGCAGTCTTTGCACAAAAACATATCTGTGTCACCTCAGATGATCCCAAGTTACATACGTCATATAAACCTTTTCTTTTTCTTCTTTACAAGATTCAGGGGCATATATATAAAATTAAGTCACATAAGCAGGTCTTCAGAACTGAGATATTAATGATTCATGAAACACAAGTTAGTACTCATCTGCATAAAAATCATAAAACTTATGGTTAGATTGAGCATTATCCTATTTATTACATCACTGTACATTCCCTTTTTCCAGACAGATGGGTCTGCAGCACTTTGGCTTCAAGCTGGAGGACCAGATGCCAAAAAGATAGGAAGTACCCATTTACTAAAGCTCAGAAGTAATTTTTCCATCTTATAACGTTGTTACCAGTCAAAACTTGATAAAGCCACTGTTAAAAGTCATTCACAAGCCACTGAAAGAACAGAACTATCACCCCAAACACCTTCGCATGAAAACGCATCATTAAAAATCCTCACATGCCACAGGAGCCACAGTAAAGCTGACAAACTGATCTAAGTAATACAGGAAGCAACGGCGGTACAAGTGAGGAAGGATGTATAAAGAGCATGAGAAAATTTCAGAGGAAGTCTGTAGAGTGCTGAAGAGCACAGAGAAGCAAGGGGACCATGAGAAACTGAAAGATGTGCAAAATCCTGACCAGAAACAAGCCTGGAAGAGCAGACAAAGGCACCGTTCTTGTTCAGTTCTTCCTGCCTGTGGGGAATCACAGAAACGTCATCCCCCATTTCTCCTCCATAGAGAAACTGAACAGTAGACTGAAAATCGGTGAACCAGTTGGGCTAAGAAAATGAGGGAAATGGCACATCTCAACAGCTTTACTCCCACTAGCTAGGACAGCATTTTTTGCCAAACAGCATTTTAGAAATAGGGTAAAGCACTTTTACTGTTATTTTTTTCCATATTATTCCAGTGAAGATGACAGAACTGCAATCTCCTGTAGTTTTAAAGAGTTCAGTTCCTTAACACTAATGTAAAATGCCTCTTGCGTGGGTCTTCTAGTCAGATTAAAGGTGTGATTGTCATGATTATGACTGAAGAAACAATAGGCAGTCTTTCTACATGGTTTCTTTTTCATTTGGTTAAGCATATTTGCAAGCTCTGACAGCTTGAATCTCATCAGCCAGAGGAAAACAGAAATGTGACTGGTCTGGACGTGAAAGACAGACAGTCTGGCTTGTGTGATATTTGGGAAGAGGATTTTATATTTTGGAGGAAGAAAACCACTCATAAATCAAGCAATCACAAGAAGAATCAAATCGGAAGTTATTTGGCAGCACTTACAAATTTTGTATATTGGAGTCTTGCACAGAAAGCATCCAGGACATGCAGAAGAAACAGCAAACAATTTGCCACAAAAAATCCAATTTATCACATGATTGTCACCAATATGTATGAAGACTGTAGAGAGACGGACCATTTGCTTCCTTTTTTAGTCTGAAACTCTGCCACCTGTGGTATAGTTGTAACATGTAATAGACCTTGTACATACAAGGTCAGTTTAATTTAACTTCTGAGAATTTTCTAACAGTTATGAAGATTTTTATTGCATTTTTAAAAGGCAAATCTTTGAATTTGTATTTTCATATATTAAACACAATTTAATCCTACTACTATTTTTCATTTTGGGTTTGACTTAGTTTGTCTGACAAAATTTCATAAAATCTGTTTAAGAACACAACTGATGACCTGTTTGAATTTATATTAGTATATGTTGCCATTTAATGGTAATGATGAAGACAAAACACCAAAGTTTAGAAATATAAAGTGGGATATGATAATGAACCCCAGTACCTCAATTACAACCATGCACAAAAGTAAAGCTTGTATTGAGAAGAAAAATCTGAATTAACATGCTTAATCTCATAGGAACTTAAACGAACAATACTGATATTCGATTTAGAGATGAAATTATGCCTTAGACAGTTGATACTGAGCCATCTATCGTGATACACCAAGTGTGGTGATTGGGAAAGTAACTGGACACTCAGTTTACGAGCATGTATTATGTACACTGCCTAAGCCAGCAGACAGGATTGCAAAGGAAAAGAATAACCTGTGATGAACACATCACAATTCAAAACAAAGACCTAGCCTTCTCCTGATACATAACTCTAAGTGAATCCCTCTGCTGTTTAGCTTTTGTGAGCTGAATTACTTCAGCTAGTTGCTTATTATGATTAAATGTTCAGTCTCAGACCTTTATGCACTCTTATTTCACCACTCTGAGTAGGACAATTAAAGTAAAACATGCAACTAGCTGAGGAAAGCACTGACCGTCTGGAAAGACATTCAATCTGCCTGTAAATCCAAGCAGCCCTCCACAAGAGTAGCATGAACAGATATTTACCTTTATAGATTTTTGCTCTTCCCTCATTTTGGAGAAAAAAGCTTTGTTTTAACCAGAAAACTCCAGTTTGGCTCCCCCAAATTCACAAAGTTCATTTTGCATGATTCCCAGACACAGGAACCTAAATAGCGCTCCATGACATGGTACTACCTGTAAAACAACCTCCAGAGTCTTTACGGAGTTTCGAAAACATAATCTCATAGTCAGTCTAATAAAGGCAGAGTCAGGCACAGGTAGCATTGAGTAATTCTGCGCTAAAACTTTCTGAAAAAAACAAGTTTTCTAAAAAGGTATACTTGTCAGATTCGACTCTATCCTAGATTAGTCACCTCTCTCTTTCTATATATATGTATATCTAGATGCATATTAAAAAGCCTTTATTTCTAGTTCATATAAAGTTGTAACGTAAAACAAATAAATGTCAAGAGGTGGATTTTACTAAGTCAACTTAAACGTTAGGTCTAAAAGCTACCACTGCTCCTTTAACTTTTAAGTATAAGTCTTTCCCACAATAAAATAGTCAACTAACTCCCCACTGAACTATAAAGAACAGATTTAGTGCATACATTACTGCGCAGTACTCTGTTCAAACACCTTTGCAGCAGAAAGCCAAATTAAATGCTGGACTAAGCAAGAGCAATTCAGTCGTAGTCAGCAGAGATGCATCACCTTACCTGTGATCACAACACAATTTGCAAATGAGGAACTGCCAATGGTGCATAAATAGTGATGAACATTACCTGAAAGTTTTTTTCCTTTACATACACATGGCACTGAAATTCAGTCCAAAAGTAATGATTTTATTACCTACTTGAAAACAATTACTTTTAGAGGCTACTTATATTCATGTCCTTGAGAGGTAACTCTGACAGCAATTGTGTTAGTTTACAATAGGAGGAATTAAAACATGCCCTTCAGTTTCGGTCATTATGCACATTACTTCATCACACTTTTGAACACAGAAGGAAATAACTTCACAGAGATATCAAAGAGGCTTAAAAATAAAGTTTATAAGTATGAAGCAGGTATAGGGGATATCATAAAGTAAGAACTGGAATGATCCTGTTGAATGTAATAAGGTAAATAAAGGTCAATGGGTATATGAATAAATTGAAATGAAACAAAGTTCTTTGGGCTGTGGTCTTCTGGAGCAGCATTCCAGCATTCTGAAGCAGCAGGGTCAACATAAAGATCCTAACTGCTTTTGAGATGTAGCTTGATCGTTTATTTTACAATCCCATTCCTACGCCTGACTGCACTAGCAGGAAACTGGATTCAGTCATGCAGCGTGTTCCTTCCAGTACTCTTCCCTGCTAAGAGATATAAATAATATCTTAAATGCTTGTATTGTTTAATTTAAAAAAATCAGCGGAGTGAATTTTCTAGCTAGCTGGAGCTGTTATGCTGGTACAGAGGGAAGGAGGCTTTGCCAAGGTAAGTATATAATTTGCAATGACTGCAATTTGAGTGCACCTGGATGGAGATGCCCAAGGAACTCTAGGATGAACTGACAAGATTACTGCACAATGCACAGAAAGTAAATAGCTGCTCCCACCTGTGCATATACTTTTTAAACAATAATGTATTGGCACAGTCCTGAAAGGAGTAACACATAAATATGTAAAGACACATTCTACAATGGAATGACATTTTTTCCTAAATACAAATTAAACAATTTAGCAAAAACATTTAGACCCATTCTGTTTTCATGAAAACAGAATTCTGATATCTCTGCATGCACGTACAACTAGGCACAGGCACACTTGCGTTCAGACAATCTATATGTAATTTCTGAATCGTGGTCTGAAACTATTTATGTTGTGATTGTCAAATTAAAAGCTCAGTTTTGCTTCTGAAGGCAGTCAGCTGGACAAATATGTCCATTCCTAGTTCACAGGAATGCACACTTAGGTCCAGGAAAGGAAATAATTAAAGCTACACCTTAAACTTAACTTTCTATAAATACAGAGTTGTATTTTTACTCCCAGCTATTTTCTTTATCACTTTTGAATAAAAATGGAGTTAAATACTCTTGCGCTTGAAAATGGCTCCCAAGTACTGAATTTTGACACAATGATGCATTGCCTTTCGCTAATGATCAAAATCTTTTCTCCATTGACATGCCGAAATCTTCCACATTTGTTGTCAATACCCAGCGTGGGCCCTTCCACCTACGGTGATTTAGAATAACCATAAAGGATGCTTAAGTATAAAGAAAGACAAAAATGCAGATAATTCGTGCTTGTATTTGTCAGTGAGTTAGAAAGTTAGGAAAAGAAAGATGATCCTGATCATCTACAACTGTTGCTTTTATTACCAAGATTAAAAAGTTCCTTCATTTTATTTTCTTCTGTTTTTTAAAATATATTTTCTCTTTTAAACAACATTGAGAGAAATCACTATTTTTAATATGGGTGTGCTGGGAGTAACTGGAAAGCCAACTATGAACTATGGAGAGAAACTAAAAGTTCACTTTATCATAGAATCATAGAATTGTTTAGGTTGGAAAAGACCTTTAAGATCATCTAGTCCAACCATTGACCCTACTCTACCAGGTCTGCCACTAAACCATGTCTCCAAGCACCACATCCACGCGACTTTTAAACATGTCTAGGGGTGGTGACTCAACCACCTCCCTGGGCAGCCTGTTCCAATATTTGATAACTCCTTCAGTGAAAAAATTTTTCCTAATATCCAGCCTAAACGTCCCCTGGCGCAACTTGAACCCGTTTCCTCTTGTCCTATCACTAGTTACTTGAGAGATCAGCTCCCATCTCACTACAGCCTCCTTTCAGGTAGTTGGAGAGAGCAATAATGCAAACTTTATCATAAAATGAAGTTCTGTTAGTAAAAATCCAACAACATTAATATTCAGATGTTTCTGACAAGTCTTGGCTTTAACTCATAGCTCATTACTTTTAGATTATACATTTTTAAGTCCTTTAAATTAACAAAATAAACAAAAGATCTGGTCTTTACTGTTGTAATTTAATACAGTCCTCTTCTAAAATGCCATATCATTAGGTTGGATTATACCAGTATCTAACTTGGATCTTAACAAATACTTTTTTAATTAATCACACTGATTTTTTTGCCTTCAACGGTTTATCTAAAACACTGTAATCCAGAAATGCTTCCATGTCATATCATAAAGCTAATAACCTTGCTAACTACTTATTTGCTGACAGAACACACTGTACTCATTTGCAGAATGTGAAGAATTCAGAATTTGAAAGAAAAACCAGCCTTTAACAAGGTGCAAAGCACAATTTTTGAAAAAAGATTCATCACCTAGCTACATTTAGACAATAGCCTTCTCTCCTCTAAAACCAGTCTAATTAAATACAGCTGGAGATAGCACAAAAGAATTTCATTAATTAATTGGCAACCTGCTGACACTAATTAAGCTACGAAAATTCAACTCCCTCACACCAGATTTTAAACATTAGTCAGTTACATTTGTTAGGAAGTTTGCCTTGCATCTCTAACACAATCAAAAAAGAGAAAATGAACTTTGTGGTTAACATGTGTGGGAACAAAATGACCTATTATTGGAAAAATTAGGTATTAAACCTTGCACCAATACATAAAAGAAGTTGTGCTACAGAAACTCTTACTGATGGATTCCCTTATGAGTGGGATTAAGGGCTTCACAGTTACAGCCTCCTTCTCACTATATAGGAAAGAATCCCAAAACACTAATAGCACAGTGGAGGGTAATTACCTTTATTTAATCCTCTGCAACACCCTGTGTACGGTGCCACAAAGCTTCACTTCACTGTTGTTTGCGCAGCCATCTACCAGTCAAGATTTCACGCAGTAACTAATAGAAAACATAACTCTTTTACCCATATTCTAAATCTCATCTAAAATATCAAATGAGACCTCACTTAACATTAACAGTTAATTACAGTGTAACACGGGAGATTTATTATTTCATGTGTCAAGGCCTACTGGCCATCAGTGCTTCTGCTATTTTCTGAGTGGACATTAAGGAATGCCATCCAGTGCACGCTCTGTCCCTTTCCAAAAACCATCTCATAACATGAGTAAGGTTTCAACACCATGTCGGAAAGGTGCTAACCCTGATCTGTATCCGCATTATTTATTAACAATCTAGTAAAAAAAAAAATAAATTCGTGCAGAACAAAAATATTATCTACTTTTTGAAAATCCCAACCTTTATAGTTCTGCAGGTACTGTAAGAATCAACAAACAACTAATTTATTTTAAAATAAAGGAGATAAGTTATTGTAGAAAAGTAGCACATAACTTTTCTGCCTTTTTTTTCCTCCATTTTCTTTTTCACACAAGACACAACAGTTAAATCACACAGCCTCCATATGATACAGCACAGCACAATTTGCTCACCTCACCATATTTTCAGAAATCTAATTAATTGGAAGCTGGCAATTAATTTTGAATCTGCAGGAAAGTATTTTTCTGAAGCAATTTTATAAGAATTGATCTATATAAAGTAGAGGTTCTGTAACCTAATATGCTTCCAGTTCTGAAATTTTCAGTTAGTACCTGGTGAATCAGCCAGGAAAGTGGCAATCTCATGTTAATGAATGGCTCATTCGTTAAATGCAAAATCTTAAAAAAAATTAAAAGAAAATTAAAAAATTTAAGGAATCTAGATATTATACTAGTTCACATTCTCCCTCCAAACACATGATCATTGTTCTAAGGTATGAGCTTCATACTGGGGCTGTAACTCAGTATAAAGCCAAATAAAAGTCTCAATTTCTGTGCAGGTTAAGATGACTAGCTGTGATTCTCAAGACTGACTGGCAAAATTTGAAGAACTACACCTGACCATGTCCTTAAATGCTTTCTTGCTATGGCTGAACTAACCCAAATGGAAAAAGGTAAGTGTATGCTTAAAAGCTTCTTGAACTGTTGCCAACTAGGAATAAGCAGTCACTGAAAAATAATAGAAGTCCCATTGCCTCAGTCATTGCCATTCAGTGCTAAAAATCAGCGAGATGTGAACACGGTCAGCACCCACCAGAATCAGTCTCTTTACAATGTGTTGATTACACTGCACGAAATATAGTCAAGAATATGGGCTTTCCATTAGCGGTGGAAAAGAGCTATGTCAACCAGCGTACCATTCATACTCCTAAGCTTTATTATACTCTCATTTACTACAGTCATAGCTGTATCATTTTATCATAAGATTAGAGTGCATTTGACAATACGTTTGATAACACATTTAATTAATAGACAAACTAGTTTATGTTGTCTAGTATCTCACAGTGTTCACATGGAGTCTTCCAGTTTTCAGCCTACCTGATGTTATACCACTTCAGTCACATCTTGAAAATGATGTGAAGTCCAACTGTCTGCAAAGCCACCATGGTACAAGAAGACATTGAGATTATTGAGTGCACCAGAACATACCTGGAAGTTTTATTTGGGCACAAGCAAGGTCATACAAGACCAAATGGGATAAGACCATGCTAGAGACTGAGCTTCAGATGTAGACATTTGATTATTTTTCAAGAGAGAGTCACAACTGAATTCTAGAAGTATGTTTTTTACAAACATTTATTTATATAACAATAGTAAAAAATAGGTGATTAAGGGAGAATGTTTTTTGTGTAAGGAGACACTGCCAGATGAGGGCTGGGAAGAGCAAGAGTTTAATGCAATACGCGATATTGTCTCATTTTGAGAACGGCTGTCATAATAAGGCCCAGGGACATCTTCAAGGCGATATGGCAGTTTCTAGCACTACAACTTTCCACAAAACTACCAATATAATAAAGAAAATGAAGAGATGCAGAAAATGAAAGCAATATCTTATTTTAATAATGGACTTTTTTACTCTATTGTAATTAAAAAAAGGCTTGCATATTACATACAAGTAAATATTAATAGCTGAAAGTAGCAAGCTCTTTTATTGGGGACCGAGTCCTTCAGTTATCATGAAGACAACAAAATGAAAATTGAGACAATGAAGGTTATATTGACAATAGAAAGGAAAAAAGTTCAAGCCATGCCTGGGGTATGAAATGGAGAGCAAAAGTTAAAGGAAAAATTCATGAAAGATGCATGACTATTAGATTCACATGTATTACTGTTAAGTGCCTTCATTAAATGATTATAAAGAATATATGGCATAAAAATGAAAGAGAAGAGCACAGTCTCTAATAGAACCTGATCATTTCAGTGTAGGAAAAGCAGCAGACCATGACAACAATTTAAACTAAGATCACTAAATCTTGCATTCCAGCTTTCACTGCAAGCAATGCTTAAAGAAAAAAAGAAATCACACAGTAAATGATATAAGTGACAAACGAAACTACAAGACTGAATTTTAAGGCTACACTGCAGTAGTACACAATGAAGCATTCATTTGTTTTGAAACTATCGTGAAATTATCCAGTTATTAACCATGTTGAGAAATGCCTTGGTTCTGAATGCATACAGTGAAAATCTCCTGAAAATACATACCCTGGTAAATGAGTTGTAGCGATTTGAAGCCCTTTACTTCCCATTGTGGTTTATATGATCCATATTATTTCACATTACAGGTTATAACAGATCCTTTGGCCAGGGTTTTGACACCGCTGCATGAGATTATGTTTAACACCTCATCAGCTGGTATATATGCTAATTGTTACTGTTTAGCACCTGTTTTCTCCCTTCCTGCTGTTCAGGCACAACACACAACCACCGCAACTCTGCCTTTGCAGTATTTGCAGAGCATTTCACCACTTTACAGAGTAAATCAGATCTATCTTTTGAAAATGTAGCAACTGTCCCCACCTCAAGTAAAGTAGTAAAATGGCTGAAGGAACCACTTCTCATTTATATAATACTTTTTTTCACTAGCTTTATTAATAAATTAAAAAAGAACAGGCCAGGTATGGGGAATGGGAAGGGACTGACTTTGTGCAGGACCCTCTCCTCACCAGCTTCAAAACTTCTTTGTGGGCATTGTCCACATTGTCCATACCATACACGCACTGGTGCTCTGTGCCAAGCCATTACACTTGTTAACTGAGCACACTGAATTATAATTCATAGATTAAACATGACCCACCGATTCTCATGAGTTTGCTATCAAGGAATTCAGCCACTACTTCTCTGTGTTGCTGGAAGTTAAAGTAGGTGATGAAGTTGAGAGGGACTGCTCAAATGCCTGTTTCCATGGCTCTGTCTTGATTCCTCAAGGTCTTAGCAGAGCTTAAAACTCACCCTCTCTCATCATCCTACTGATGTTACAAGTTTTCTTTTTGGGAGGTAAATGAAGAATGTGAGCAAATGAAGAAAACACTTGTGAGAATATCTGACAAGAATTTATGCACAGCTTTTGATTGGTTAATTTTCAGCATAAATAAGAATATATTATAGAACATCAGGGTAAAAGAACTGTATTTGTTCTTGAGTTTACCCTTTCCTTTAAAATAAGACGGCCTGCCTACTATGAGTAAAAAGGAAATGAGGGACAGCGAATCATTACTATAACGAGTAATTATAACTATCATCCAAGAATATACTAGATTACTTTAATATGAGTAATCCTCATGAATATTGCCATGATATACGCTTGAATACTAGTACTGAAATATTTATCAATACTAAAAGAATATTGGTGTACTCATGTCTCTGCAGTTCAACCCAGCAGACTCTTTGGAATGAATTTTGAACGATGTGGCCATACACATTCCATCTTACGGCGGAAAAAAAAAAGCCTGCATTTTCGTAAAGTTTGACTGACATTGATGGATGCGGGCATAGTATCACAGGGAACAGAGCATATACGGCAATGAGCACTGGGGATGTGGCCTCTCCTATGCTTTACTTCTTTATCACCAGCCAATTAAAACTCACTGTAACACATCAGATTCAGATATCTCATCTCATATTCTTATTCCAATCAAAATCCTAATGGGTGGGCCTGCAAAGTATCAAGCAACATAAGGAAACCTTTTCTCATTTACTTGCAGTCAAGTAAAGTAGATCATATTCTGACAAAGGAGCTTACAATTTACCTGCTGTAAAAACTGTTACAGTAAAGCTCACAGACTACATGGCCTTCGCTTACAGAATTTAAAAAAAAACCAACCAAACAAAAAAACACCCACAAAACAGGTGCTGAAGCATACCAAAACAGGAGAGACAAATGGTCTAATTCACGCCATTCAACTAGCTGTCTGCATCAAAAGCAGTCAGTGGAGAAGTAAGCACTAAGACCAACGAAATTTAAAGCATGATTCCTCCAACAAAACATAGGCAACTCCACAGACTGCACTGACAGGTCCCAACTCAGTGTAAAGGGAGGCTTTGATGACTAGCTTAGATGCAGAAACTTTGCAGTACAGGCACTTTACGTTTATTTGGATGAATCATACTCAAGAAGTCCTTAAAGGTTACTACTTTATTTACTGGCTCATTACTCTTTGACAAAGTGTTTAAGAAATTTCCAGACATGAGAGAGTTTAAGATTCTTTTTAATTCTAGTTTAGCAACATTTAGTAACAGTTACAAAAAACCTAATTTAATATAGAATCATAAATTAATATAGATTGGAAGGGACCTCTGGAGGTCTCTAGTCCAATCCCTGTTCGGAGCAGGGCCACCTAAAGCAGGTTGCTGAGGCTGAGTCCAGTCAAGCCCTGAAAGTCTCCAGGGATGCAGACTCTACAGCAGCTCAGGGACCCGTTCCAAGTGTCCCGCCTCCTGGTCAAAATAGCTTTTCTTACACTTGCGTGGAATTTCCTGTGTTGCAATTTGTGTCCATTGCCTGCCGTTCTAGCTTTTTATCTGAAAGAAGAACATAGACACCTGTGTGTGTGCCAGCCACTCCCTGTGCTCCAGCCCCCTGACACCTCCTTGTGGCCTTTGTCGGACTTGCTCCATTATCTTGGGAGCCCAAAACTGGAGGAAACACTCGAGACAGGGTCTCAAGTGCTGAATAGAGTGGAACAATGCCTTCCCTCAACCTGCTGGCTACAGCCTTGCTAATACACCGAGAATTCACTGTGCAGCCCAGACTTTTTTGAATGGAAAGGTACTCTGTTGACTCATGTTCAACCTGTTGTGTACCAGAACCCCCAGATCCTTTTCCGTTTTCTATATATGCAAAGTAATAATGCTGAAAGCAAGCAATATGCCATCAGAAAGTTTTCTACATATGCACAATACTATGATCTCAAAAGTGATCACTAAGGTTGGCTCAACATTAAAAACTAAGCTCTACATATTTATACACAGGTGCAATTTTTTTCTAAAATCATATCAGGCCTCCAAGAATTGATGCAAGTTCCTGAGTAGCATCCAAAGATTACAAAGATGTGTGAAATGACTGAAACATGCATAAGTCACATTTTTCTGCCTCATATTTGAAAGTGTCAAGACTCTAACAATTCTTGGGTTCATCTCAGTTATATAAAAATTATGTACGAGAAGATTCTTTTTAGTGTATGAGTAGAAAGAAATGTTTCTCCTGCCTAAGGTTATATGTTGCAGAAAAGAAAGTGAGGTGTCATGCCTAAAGCAATATTGTTGGAAAGATAAAAAAAGGCAGTGTGACGAAAAACAGAGAAAAGCAAATAGTAGAGGAAAAATCAGCACATATAGAAGATGGCTTAAATCAGCTCATCATCATACAATGATCAAATGTACTTTCAATGCATTTTCAATGCCTTGAACATTAATGCACGGGTATTTATTGCCATGAGTGTACTCAAGCAATAGCTGCTTAAGGCTGCTCAGAGAGGTTGTGGAAGGTTTCCAAGAACAGACTGGATGAAGTCCTGAGCTCATAGCTGACCCTGTTTAGAGCAGGAGGTTGGACTAGATGACCTCCTGAGGTTCCTTGTAACCTGAGTTATCCTTTCATCTCACAATCATGGAATCACGGAATTGTTAGAGTCGGAAGGGACTTCTAGAGATCATCTAGTCCAACTCCCCTGCTGACGCAGGAATGCCTAGAGCACATTACTCAGGACTGCATCCAGGCGGGTCTTGAAAATCTCCAGAGAAGGGGACTCCACAACCTCCCTGGGCAGCCTTTTCCAGTGCTCAGTCACCCTCACCTTAAGAAGTTTTTCCTTATGTTTGAATGGAACTTCCTATGTTCCAACTTGTGCCCGTTGCCCCTTGTCCTATCACTGGGAACCACTGAAAAGAGTCTGCCTCCATCCTCCCTCAAGCCACCCTTTAGATAGTTATAAGCAAGAATAAGGTCTCCCCTCAGCCTTCTCTTCTCCAGGCTAAAGAGTCCCAGCTCTCTCAGCCTTTCCTCATAAGGGAGATGCTCCAATCCCCCAATCATCTTTGTTGCCTTACGGTGGACTCTCTCCAGAAGTTCCCTGTCCCTCTTGAGCTAATGCATAACAAGTTCTGACTTCTCTTTTTCATAGTTTTCCTACGCATTATTTTTGTATTTACTAAATGAATGTTACATCAGAATCCAAAACCACAATACAGCATTAGCATAGTCCTGATCCACACTTTGGTCAAATGAAATAAAATAGATGTTTTATTGGAATGATGACAGTATACACTATCATCACTCAAAGCCACTAGCCCATCCAGTCTTTCTGGGGTTTAGCCATCAGGTATCTGGGAATCTACATGCTCCAGTCAAACACGAAAATACTGGCAAGTGCAATGCACAAGCTTTTTGTGATAGTAAGTTCATCAGAGATGTGTGTAATGACCGTCCCTAATTTAAAATACTAGGATGTCCTCAAATTAATTTTAACAGGTAAATATCAGCTATGGAAGTCGAATTTAACATATTGCAAATTCTTGCCTTCACAGAATTACACACTGTACTCTTAAGAGATTTTTACATTGTTATATATATTAATTAAAACAATAGCATGTCTGCTTCAGACATTAGTATATTTTAAAACTTGGAGCAAACGAAGAACAACATCAGTGCTTCAGGCACTGCTGCTTGAGCTTTCAAGATAACCTGAAGCATAATTTGGCTTCATGTTGTAAGCAGGTCTAGAGCCAAATTCAGCATTCCCTGCTGAGCTAGTCTAGATATCACATGTAGCTGTGGCATAGAAATGTATAAAAGAACAGAAATTTGACCATTTTAATTTGAAGAACAGAATATATTGCATAAAGCTTTCCAGCTCCTTGGCATTGAAAATAATGGTGTCTGACAGTTCTAGGGTTAAGTAGCCACTCATTCAGCACAGCATCGTTTATCTGCCAACAGTATGTGTCTCTTGTTGTTACTTCAAAGAAAAAATTCAATAAAAATTTAAATAAAAACAGATCTGTCAGTATAAAGCTTTAATATTTTACACCACACTCAATCTCCTTCCTTTGTAAAGTGCTTTCATACTTCGTGAACTTGTCCTGCAGTACACAATTCTCATTATTTAAAAGAAAGAAACCATGAATCACCTTTAAACATCTGCACTTTCCTGAAACATTAACATTTATTTTTAATAGGCATCACTGAAACTGGCTTCACTAAAAGATACTGCAGAAAGCTTAAGAACTCTATGCAGATGGAGACCTATAAGAATACAGATGTTAAGTATTTCAGCATCATTACGTACAAGCAGGTTACTTGGTTAAGCATTTCTGATTCAGAATATAACATCAATGGTTTCATTTCTAAGCATAAATCTTTTCCTTCATGTATATGACCCTGGACATATTAAGAACAATAGTCCTTAATTCCATATGCTTTCTCATACAGTACTTTTGTTGTTACAGACCGCAGACTGTACTATAAATATACATTGAAATAAGTGAAACAAAGGATTCAGGTATTCAAGACAATGACCTCTCTGTATATTTTTGCCCAATTTTTCCTTTACCTACCCACATATTTTATGAATCTAACAATTAAATATTGCAGTATTCACTGCTTATGTCAGACTTGTGTTTCAAAGCTGCCAGATTCAAGAAATGAAAGACAATTTATGAGAGATAATTAATGTCTCTCTTCTGTAAGTACATATGGCAAGGTATAGAGTCTCCATTATAAGCTTTCTCTGATATATATTTTAATAATAAAATGATTAATCTATTTAGAAATCTCTCATACTATTTAATAATTCAGCTCTGGAGTGTAACTACTTTGAGAAGAAAATAAGTGAGCCACTGGCCTCATGTGAAAGATTCAGATTATAATAGATTCAATAAAAACATTTTCTTTAAATTTGATTGCATACCCTAAAAGCAAAATTAACAATCTGCCAAAGTCAATATGTTCGCATAAAGAAATGATTGTAAAATATGATCACAATTATATGCATATGAACAGGCTCACTTCTATTTCATTTCAAAAGTTTCTTCCAGGCAAAAAATACTATCATCTATTTTCTAACCCCATCACAAGTTTATAACCATGCTACAAATTACAGCACTAAAATTTTGTGAAGAAGATTACGATAAAATTGTCATTTCATATCAACTTTACTGGGCAAAATACAGGCATTAATATGATAACAGGAATAATCTATTATCTTATTTAAGTATCTTCATTATTTGAAATGATAGTTGCTCCACACTATTTGCCAAAATGCTTTAAGTGTTTTTAGAAATCACAAACCTCTACCACTTTCTTCTTTATAAAGTGTTAACTACAAAGTTCTACCATAAATTATGAAATAAAAGGGTTTAAGTCAAGTCAATAATATTAAATCTCTTCTTTCAATAATAAAATCCTTGCAGCTGAGAGCTGCTCATTTTTTATTTAGCTTCCACAAACCAACACCTGAATTTATTTCCTTGTAATTTCACTTCACTGCCTACCTTTCTTTTCCTAGAAGAAAAATTGTAGCTGTATCTTCTCACTCCTGTATGTTGTACTATTCTCTGGTATGATCCACCTGTACCATCCCATTTCGTTACCAGTTATAAACCCAGGTAATCAACAGATAACAGTCTAACCGAAAGACTGTTCCCATCCATATCACCACTGAAAATAATCTATTTGAAATTCCCAAATAACCTAAATATGACCTCAGACATCCATACCACAATATTGTTAATTACACAAATTTTTCATCTGTAAGCAGCTCAGCTGCTTTCTGACAACTGGTTATATGTCCCTGCCTGATAGGAAAAACAAAAACCATACTGCAAAGTAAGCCATAGTGGAATACAATCCCCACAAATAGTAGGAAGGTTATCAAATACTAGTCAAAGCTACTCTTTCTGAAATTACTTAAGAAATACATCCACACTACAACCCCCACATCCAAATTGCCAAACGATCCTTTCCATAATACTCAGAAACATGTATGGGTTCAGCTGCACTCTCTGAGAACAGGCCACCTTCTGAAAAGCCAAAGCAGAAAGGTCAAGTAGATGCACAAAAACAGAAGAAAATTTACTGTAGCATTTGTAGATGGTGGTACATGACACTTCATTGGTGGAAACTGAATGAAGACAAGACGTTACGAGAACAAGGATAAGAAGACACAAAAAGGACTTGGAGATGGGGAAGAGCACCCTGTATTTTTCAGGAGGCTGCTATCGCACCACTTGCAGCCTGGCTCAGCTGCAATTCTCTGGGCGGTTTGTACTTCAGTCTAAGCCATGAAAGGTCTGGCACAACTAATAATGAAAAAGAAGACATTGCAGCCTGCAGAAGTGAAGGGCTAGAATTCAAGCAGTCAGCGCAACTATGCTAGCTTTAAGGCTCAACTTGTCAAAGCAGAACAGGATCAGAACAGAACAGTGTCTAAAACAGAACTGAGCTTAAAATATTGGAGTCCCCTTAGGAAAAGGCACTAATGAAGCAGTCTATCTATAACATCTAATTCCAAGCAACAGGCATACTGGAGAGCTCTGCTTACTGCCAAAAGTCAAAGGAGGGGAATAATCTCCCCCTTGAAAAGCCAGTAGAATTTTTTAAAATGAAAGTGAAGAAGAAAATGAAATGAAGTTGCAGAAACTAAGTTCAGTTTTGCAAATCCAAGACGGGATACTAGACCCCATTCCCTATGGACATACATTAGTAGCTATTATGCATCTTGCATATATTGGTGACACAGCTTTTTTTGCTCCTCTGAAAAATCTTGTCCTTCTGTTGGTTGGAGCATGCGTTCAAATAGCCAAGGTTATAGCTGGGAGGCTGAAAAATAATTAAGTGGATCAAATAGCCAAGAAAAATATCATCCAGGACTCAAAAGCCAGCTGTACCGCAGATATGGAAGGTATGAGGGAAAGAAAAGGGGAAAAGAAACAGGTTTGCAACTCCTCAGCTTAACGTTGATTAGAATTACAAAAATAATGGTATGAAGGGTGACCTGCTTGCTCTTCTCAACAAAGCAACACTGCGGTTCTGCAATGCTAAGGTTTTCAAAAAGGTAAGCTGCCATCCATGAAAGAAATCATTATGCACAGCAAGAGATTCAGAAAGACTGCTGTCTCATAGGAGGGGCTGTAGAGAAGAGGAAAACTTCACCTAAAAAGGATGCATCTTCAGATACTCCTCTGCACATATTTGCATCTCCTCCTAGCTGCCTTCCAGAGGGCAAAGGAGAGCAACATCCATCTGGGAGCTGCATTAAATGCAACAGGGGCAGCCTACAGCACGTGTGGGAAGTGGGCTGCTCTTCCATTTCCACAGCAATACATTTTCTCCTGCAGCCAAACCTCACTGTGGTTCATTCTCTTCTTTGCAAGTTGTAAATAAGTATTTGATGACCTGTTTTGAGATCCTTAGATGGAAAACGTTATTAATTCACTGTTACTTACAGTGGAATTTACAGTTATTTATGAAACACAATCATAGCAGCACCAACCACTTCCCTTTATAAAGTTGGAAAACCTTTTTTTTTTTTTTTTTTTAGAGAATAGCATAAGAAACATTTATTTTAGCAAATTGGGAATAAAGCATACAAAAGTTCTTGGCACTTCAAGGGAAAAAATTTTCTTCCCTCTTCCTGATTTATATCTGGCAATCATGTCATAATGTACAATACACAAAATGCTCTTTTATAGTTTAAAAATACTACACAAATAAAGTTTGAAATCTTCCTGTAGAACTGTAACTGTGCAATCAATGAAAGCCCAACAGTTAATCAATGGTAGCTTCATCAGTGATTAGTTTATGTGAGGGCAGCCTTCCTCAGGCCCTTGATTTAAAAACGTGAAGTTAATTCAAAGCAACATGAGGCAGCCAGAAAAGCATTGTCTGCTACCTAAAAAGTCACACATTTGAAAGTTATCTCTCTGACATACAAAAGAAAGCCTACTGTTAATAATCACCACAAAAGTAGCAGAGGATTTGATAACAAACCAAAAGATTACTGTAATCAAAACCATGTGTTTTCAGGAAAAAACAGAAAAACAAAAAAAAACCAGAAACCTTTTAATATTTGCACAAATGGGCTAAGATAGCAACTGGTAAACCTAAGCTTTCAACTAGTAAGAATGAATGGCTTGCTGACTCTTCCCATTAATTGTCTATAAAGTTTCTGTATTTCAGACAAGCTTAGTTGAAGATATAATTCTGTCTGAAATTCAGAGGCATTTATCAGATAAACAGAATTAATCTAAAAAATTCTCAATGCTCAAAAGCATTGAATGCTACAGATTTTAATTCTAATAGCAGCTTTCATACCTGCCCCATAACAATGTAATGTTAATACTTTTTTGCAGTTCAGTGAAAGTGTAGGTCAATTTGTAACTCTCTCTCTCTTAAAATATAAACTTCAAAAAAACCCACATCAGAGAGGAGGAAAGCTGGAAACAGCAGTAGGATGATCCTTCTTGGTTCAAAGAAATATCTCCAAAGAGGAGGAGAACCTAATCCTCAAATGATTGTTGGACAAACTGAGAGTAAACACTAGTGCAGTTCTGTCTGATGAAGCAGGCCTCCATCTTCAAGGCTTCTCCAGATCTTCACTGATTAATTGAGGCCAGGATATTAGAAACAGCTAAATGAATGCACAGGAACAGATCACTTCCAGAGCTAAATAGCACAGTTAAATACATGCAGGAGTCTTACTGTTTTTCAGTCTTGCTCAGTTCCCCAGTTTCCCTTTTTATTGCCTCTTCTACTTTATATCATACTTCTGCTGTGGTATAGATAGTAAGCCTTGGCTAAAATTCAAGAATAAAAGATTAATTTGAAGGTGCAAAACATGTACCTTCAAACCTATCCACACTAAGGCTAGGTCTTCTTGATCCGTTAAGATGTATGTTCAAAAGAAGCTCATGTCATTTAGCCAATCATTAAATGTAAAGACACCTGTTAAGTAAATAAATGGTCTAAATGCTCTGTTTTGTCCCTAGTTATATGACTCTATGTCATTTTATGTCAAGATTAGAGGAAAAAAACCCACTACTGAACTCCTGCCATTTTCCATAGGCAGGTACCACACTACTGTGAAAACAAAACTATGTAAGTACTTGGTCTTATTCAGAGAAACAGATTCTACAGTTAAGAAATTACTTCTTTGCAGCAGGCAAAGATACAGCATTAAGAAAGTTTAATTTCTGGTGATACTATGCACATAGTGCTATGTTTACAGGCTTAAGAATAGAAGCTGTAATCAACAGGGTTACTCTTATCAATGATGATTCTGCCCCTCTACTCTGCTCTGGTGAGACCCCACCTGGAATTCTGTGTCCAGCTCTGGGGCCCCCAAGATAAGAAGGACACGAACCTGTTGGAGCAAGTCCAGAGGAGTGCTACGAAGATGATCAGAGGGCTGGGGCACCTCTCTTATGAGGACAGGCTGAGAAAGTCAGGGTTGTTCAGCCTGGAGGCTCCAGGGAGACCTTACAGCAGCCTTCCAGTATCTGAAAGGGGCCTACAAGAAAGCTGGAGAGGGACTTTTTACAAGGGCCTGTAGTGATAGGATGAGGGATAATGACTTCAAACTGTCAAACTGGAAGAGAGATTTAGATTAGACCTCAGGAAGAAATTTTTCACTCTGAGGGTGGTGAGGCACTGGCCCAGGTTGCCCAGAGAAGCTGTGGAGGCCCCATCCCTGAAAGTGTTCAAGGCCAGGTTAGATGGGGCTTTGAGCCATCTGGTCTAGTGGGAGGTGTCCCTGCCCATGGCAAGGGGGTTTAGGGTCACAGAATCACAGGGGCTGGAAGGGACCTCTGGAGATCATCTAGTCCAACCCCCCTGCCAGAGCACAGATAGCTAGAGCAGGTTGCACAGGATGGCATCCAGGCGGGTTTTGAATGTCTCCAGTGTCGGAGACTCCACCACCTCTCTGGGCAGCCTGTTCCAGTGTTCTGCCACCCTCAAAGTAAAGAAGTTCCTCCTCATGTTTAGATGGAACTTCCTACGTTCAAGTTTGTGCCCATTACCTCTTGCCCCTTCCAACCTAAACCACTGTATGATTATATGGAAACAGTACATCTAATAATTTATAAGATTAAAACCAAAGACTCAAAATACAGGATATTTAAATGAAATCAATGACCGGAACTTAATGTAGTATTTTCCATTTTCTGCACTCTGTAATATCATTTACACTTCTAAAAAGAAGCATTGGTGCACACTGCTGGTGGGTGCGCTTAACAGAGCCACTTAAAAAGAAAATTCTATTTGTCCTCCCTTGTGTTCACTAGAAGGAAGACAACAGGGAAGTCACAGATCATGGAAACACATTGCTATGTGCCCTTCTTGAAACTTACCTCAGGCTGAATTACATGTATCATTTTGTTACAGCTGAAGATAAGGAATAATATTGTTTTTATAGAAAATGAAAAAATAATATAAATTAAAGCTGTTATCTTTTAACAAGATCAACAAGGCAATTTAACTACCAGTGAACTAGAGGTGCTCCTTCAGAGTCATATTAACCTCCTCAGTATACTGCTCTTCCAACTGTCTTAACCTGTAGGGGCATCTAGCAATAACCAGCCTTTACCTGTCACTATTCGTTCTTTCCACCTCTTCTGGATGCAGCTTAACTATCTGCTTCTAATAGCTCCACCACCACCACACCACCCCCCCAACATTAAAGCTTGGACAAAATTTATTCTTCAAATGTTACCTTTTAAAAAAAATCTGTTCCTCTAGGCATTTGTTTGTTATTTGCTCAGTTTTGAATGGATTTTTCTTTCCACTTTTTTAATGCTTGGTGTCATGACTGATTTCTTTCTTTATTTGGGAAATCAGAAAACAAGACAAACTTTCCAAAAAATCACCCATAGTCAGTAATTCTACAATAACAAGAAGTAACTCCTCCCACCTGCCACTGGATATAGCTACTCAACGTTATTAAGTACTTCTAGTTCCCCACAGCTAGACAAATCCCAAAGTATCTCTTTATTGCATTTTTTTATTGATGAGGTTTGTCATTTTATGGGATGTGGTATAACAGAGGGCAATTTAGTCAGTGATGCACACAAATGTTACCTTTTTGCAATGCGTCAGCAGCAATAATCTCCTTTCAAATATGGTGAGAAACAGCTATAAACCTTCTCCTGCCAGAGGCAAGCTCTAGTTAGTCAAACTCAGCTCTGCTAACAGATCTTCACAGACTGTGTTTTTTAAGGTCTACATTCATGAAATACAGCAATAATTAAGTCACAAAAGCAGTTCAATTTTTGCATGGCCCAAAGAAAATAGCCACTGAATTATTTCTTGAATTTTCAAACCAGTTTGATCTCTTCTTAGTGGCTCTGTGTGAAAACCTCGAGGAACACATGAGGCCCAGATACTATTTACACGTCTTAATCATCTCAGGAAAGGGATGATTAGATTGATCACAGGAGTCCATGAACCCCAGGAAAACCTGTTAACATTCCAGCTAATAACAGAACTCTCATGAATTGGAAGGTGTCAGGAGTAGACCCCCAATTTCTATGGATCAAAACCTTTCTCCCTTAACCTTGGTGAAAGTATCAGTTTTAACTTCACCAGAAGCAGAAAGAAATGAAAGTCTGATCCCCTCTTCAACCTTTACGAGTCAGATAAATAAAAGGTAATACAGCATGCAATTGCATGAAGCAGTAATATTCATTGAAATGAATCATTTTTTCCCTAAGTACTAGAAAACACTTGATACTTGCTAACAGAAATGTAAATATTTCATGGAACAAGTTATAGAAGTGGCATTTTCACTAGAAACAATCTGAACTAAATAATTCAATCAAAATTTATATCTAGAAATGAAACATTGGACAGATTAAAAAAAGGGAACTCGTCCACCAAACTTGTTTCTGGATAAGCTGAAGCTGTAAACCATGATTGTTATTCACGGAGAAATAGCTCCCATGTCCAGTAATTCTAGGAGTGACAGACAGGCAGCATGGGAGACCCTGTAAGTATTGTTCCAGCCCAGGTATGGGATGGAATCAAACTACTCCGTGATAACTTTGATTTCAATCGCAGCTTATGGCCCTGAGGAAATCACTTCATTTCTATCTCAGGTTTTTTTCATTTATATAAGGAGGAGGATGTACATTTTCCTATAAAACTATTTCAGAGGAGTAGTGGGCAATTACTTACGACTTGTAAAGCTTTCTGAGGTAACAAATCTCTCTTTTGCTCAAGTCTTGTATTTTAAAAAGCCTGCAATTTTCATAAGTCTACCTGTAAACAGTTCATGGCACTAGAAAAACTAACCTAAGTTCTGATTATACTTCCAGACTGAAATAAGTGACATAAGAAAGTATAAATGAAATGTATCAATATCAAACATTGACCCTCATCGTGCCTGGGGAGAATTTTCTCAGAAACAATGATGGTGATGTACTGCACTGCAATTAGCATCACTGAAATCTCCTAACCTAGCAAGTATTCCCACACTGGGAAGTATTGTGTCTTCCAGATGAATTTGTCAATGATTTTTTTGGCTTATTTTTGGTACACTTATATTTCCATTTCATGTTTTACATTATATAAACACATAGATGGAAACTTAACCATGTTGAAAGAGATTCCAGCCAACAACTCTGAGATACTGTTTTGCATTTTATTTTATATTACCCTTCATTTTTATCTTTTCTCCTAAAGCAATTAATGTAACAATTGTTTCATAAGCTGAGAATAAGTAGGAATTGTAGTGAAACACTATTAAACCTAGAGTTATCCATCACACTTCAAGCATTTTAACTGTGGGGTAAAAGGAACTGCAAATTCTGTGCATAGCCAACAATAAGATGCAGGACTAGCAGAACATGATTCCTCTGAGATCACGGCCACTCTCCAGACACGCGTCTCTCTTTCCCCTTAATTACCACAGAGGGAATCTATGGTAATATAGTTCTTCATCTGGGAACCTTGGATAGCTGGGAGAATGCTGGGTCCCTGTCGTCTCTAGCATATCTTCCAGTCTATTTATACCTGTGACCACAGATATGGCAGATTAAATATGGCCAATATCAGGACCAGGAAGCTCTCAGAAGCTAAGTGCTAGCAGACATTGCTATTACTTGAATTAAGCATCACCTAAGAATCCTGGTTGTTTAAGGTGTAAGCTGTTGCTTTTAATATTTATTTTTTTATTATATATGTAACATTGCCCTCTAAAAACGCATTCATCCTGTGATTATTCCTTCACTGACTGAAAAGCACAATGAAAATAAAGCCTGTAAATTTATATTAGGCACATTCTAATAATCTTAGTCTTTCTCTCTATTAGCAGCTCTCTATAGAAGGCTACTTCAGTCAACAGTGAATGGCTCGAGAAACTGAAAGCATTTACTTTGTCCCCAGAGACAAAAGCTTCAAATCCTCACTTTTAAGTTGCTCTCGGCTTGAGACATGATTCCATTCTCCTAAATGGCAGTACTATACACTGCTGCAATTCCACTGGGTCATTCTTTATTTAAATTCTCATTAAGAGAGGCTTGGGTAACATTACATTTGCAATATACTTCTCCAGATTCTGTATTTTGAAATCCAGCTACAAAGCTACAGCAGCTCTTTCATTAACTCACAAATGCCAGACAGAATACTTGGCTTGGCAGCCACATGCAAGTTTTTTGGAATGTTTACAGACAAAAATCCTCTCCCTTGAACAAAACAATAAAAGGAATTATACCCACAGCTTTGGTCTGAAGATTTAAACATAATACAGCTTGAACAGAAAGTTAATGGTAAGTCAATGTCATCTGATACAGCTTCATACAATATTCTGATCCCATCAACCTTTTGAGGATAATGTGGCACCATTATTCATTCAAATTGTGGACATTTCAAGAGAGAGAACCACAATGTTGTTGGGGGTTTTTTCCAAATGTTATTTTTTGTGCATTGCAATGCAAAGGAAGGGACAAGAACAGAACGCTTGTAGAAATGGTGGTAATAAACTTATTTTTAAAAAATACAGGTAGGAAACCATTTATAGATGCACTTTCCAGAGACTTTGAGCTAGAGATTGAGCAACCTATGGCTCTCTGGCCCCAAACCTGCAAGCTAGTTTCCACCAAATGATCTACTACTAGATTGCATAGGTCAGCTGTTTGTAAGACTGTAAATGAAATCTATTATAATGAAAAGAAAGATCAAAATGTAAATTTTCCTTTTTCCTTGTAATATATAGGTTTTCACATTGATTATGTAAGAGAACCTGTCATGTCCCTATGTTGTTACATTCTCCAAAATGAATCAGCATTAAAGAATGGGCATGAAGAACCTTGGCTGATCTGATAGAGTACGCTTTTTTGCTAAAATGTTCTTAGCACATAAGTGTTTTTTGGAAACTCCATCACAGAGACTATGGGACCATATATAAACTGATAAACCTCACTGCAGTGCTGTTGGTTGACTGATACCATGATGTCTTTTAAGCACCACAGTACAGAGTTACATAGAGAACACTGAGAATTCCTGAGAAAAAGCCTTATCCAAGTTCCCATCAGTCGCCTTGCCATATTTCAGGTGAATGTGCCAAGTCCTGGATGCTCTCTATTGCAAGGGAAGCTTTCAGTTTCTTCTTTTAGATTTGCTCTGCTTTGCAAGAGATTGAAGCCAGGCCTCACATTCTAGATAACTCCACTAATTAGGCTAATTAGCTCTATATATCAGATTTCTTCCAATGAACTGATGAATATCAGATTATTTACAATATGGTCAGCTGCCAGGAGGCATTAAGATGATCTGTCCCCAGAATGGCCAGTATAGCTCAGGTGGAACAGTAGTTTCAGCTCGCATTCTATTGTAAACACATAACTATATTATACTACAACATTATGTTTGATCTTTAAAATACAGTTTTGTGTAGTTAACTCATAAGTGTATGTCCTACAAATTACACAGTGTATTTTCACTTAGAAAAAGGATCTAAATAGGAAAATTAAAAAAAACATTCTAAATCATGCTACCATATAAGCCAGTCTGTTAAACTGAATCAATATAAAAGCATTAGAACCAACTATCACAAAACAACACAAAACATGGTGCAGAATTAAAATCTGTGAAAATAATTGAATTTATACTCAGCTTAGATTATAATTGAATTTTACTTTTTACTTTTATATGTATGCATGCACTATGTGTAACCTTACAAATGTATTATTTAGTCTAACTAATATTAACCAAAAGAATATAAATTCCAAATAGAAATCATAATAAAATGCCATTTTACAGTTTGCAACTTTACTTACAAATGGGACTAAAAATATTTCAAGACAGACTAAAGTAAGACTTCTCTAGTGTATGCTGAATTATAATTGCAACCTCTCTTGTAAGAAAAAGGACAATTCCTGTTTATTTACACACTTAATTCATATCTGCTACAGCATAGCTAGTGATTACCCCAAGCACAAAAAAGACAGAATCAGACCTCCCATGACAAAATGCTTATATTTACAACATGCTCACAGACAGCTGAACTGACTGATTGAAGCAGTTCAAGGATCTGAGATGTCTATGACAGTGAACTCCACGTATGGTATTAAAGACTGTTTTTCCTAAAAGGATATGCAATAATGTAAATATTAGAGTAATTCTTCTAATACAAATACACTTTTCAGGAGGAAATCAGTGTTTATGTTTTTAACATGGTGAAGACACAGTTCCTTTATAAAGGAACAGTTGGGGATCTGATCTGTTTTTCAGTTTCCTGTCTTTGATTAAACCTACCAGCTAACATGTGAACATTTTATAGTAAAGGGTGCTTTTGCATTTGCTAAGGAAGGATTCTAATGTTAGGATGAAAATTCTAGTTAAATAGTAAGAAAACAAAATAACCATAGAATTAAGGGATAATGGGTATAAAACTGAAAGGAGGAATTGGAGGCTCTATATCTTTTATAATTGAGGTAAATCCTCTGAGTATCTGGCTGTCACTTACCTGGCATACTAAATAACAGTTATATAAAATGACAAAACGATACAATATCCAAGTAGGCAAAATGTTTACACGAGATGCAAGAGATCTATTTTCAATTTCATGCATTAATTAGTGCTATAAAATGCATTGGCTATTGTAAGCCCTCCTATGCCTGCTTTTCTGTTTGCTAGGGGGAAAGAGAAAGAGATAAGGATATTGGTTCAAGAATTTTTTTGACATTTCAAATGAATTTCATAGGACTAGAAAATGAAGTTCTTACTAATACTGTCAAAATTCATTCCATGCATACTTACACATTTTACAACAGCATTTCTATGCCTTATTTTCAGAAATTCATTAAGGAAAAAGTTAACCCTATGGGCAAAATGCACACTAAACTGTAAGTTACAAATCCTCAAGCCAATAAATGCACATTGAACACTATTCCTTGGAAAAATGGCAGAAAGTTGTATCAGACTCATTCCCGTGGTACATGTCTTTCCACAGTCAGCCTCTATCTTTTGATAAGTCATTAGAAAAGATGACATGTGTATCCTGGCACAACTAGGTCCTAGGGAAAAGTTGACAGATGTTCCAGTATAAATCAGTTCTGATGCATACTGTGTTGCCTCCAGAGGCATCTTCTGGTCTTCTACAAAAGGTTACTGAACCATATATAATACAAAAATGCAGATACAACTGTAAGGAATAAATGTAAGGTTCTGCTTTACCCCACTTAGAAAGTCTGTTGCATGAATAATGTTCCATCTGCACAATGGTCAAATGTGACTGAAATTGATTTTAGATGTACCACACGGAGCAGCACAGGCCTTAACAAGCTTAGTCACATAGGGGACCTTGTCAGGAATCTGTACAAAATTCATGATACAAGAAATTTGTATAAATGGGAATCTGGGACAAAGAAGAATGGGGGTTATATTACAGGAAACTTTTGTACCAAGTCATCAAAATGAATCACATACTGAAGGCGTTCTCAAGTAGAATATAACAAAGTTTAGTCACATTAAATTTATAATAAATGTGTGAAACGTGAAATGTGCAGCTACACATCCTGACTGTTAACTTTTCTGGATGCATGAATAAAAAGCGGGCAATGGGAACAGAAATCTGTTAACATGTTCACCTAGATAGATTTTTTTTTTT
>VYXH01007920.1:102933-136306 GCA_013397275.1 Burhinus bistriatus
TTATTGCAACTTTACTTTGTCCACAACATACCTTAGTCAACATCATGGTAGTATATCCCATCTGCACCTGTGATAGTCTGGAGTTGCTCTAGGCTTCCTCATATCACTCCTAAAATGCTAGACAATGATCCAATGGCATCTGGCAATTCTGCAGAGGAAAGAAGGAAGAGTTAGAGTTGTAATATCCCACACTTTCTTTCCTCTTCTAACAGCAAATGCTCCATGACGCTGCAATGCTGGAGGGAGTTGATGTGTAAAGAATTGCTCTAGCCTCTTGGTTTTCCTTCATGTTTTCGCTTGTGTAATTCTGTAATCCTTCTGAGAAGCCATATTAAACAAAGCAACAGGAAGAACTTGTGTTTAATCTGTATTCAACAGGAGTGAACTACATTACAGCAGTGCTTTACTTCAGTAATTTTTTGCACAATGAAAAAAGCCATTTTATTCTGCTTGCTCTGTTTCACACTTGTTTCACATCTTGAGGGCTAGTTTAATTCTCATTATTGGGTTCATCTGCATTCAGCATAACATGAACAACCTGGTGAAAACTCTCCACAAATATATCTTGGGGAAAAATACAGAACTCATTATATCTTATTCCTCAAAATACACGGTTTTCTTATAATGACTATACCACTATATTGTCAAAAACCAAAATACTAAAGGTATTTCTTAAAATTCTTAGTTTTCAAAATAAGCCATATATAAACATTTTCTATAATTTTAAATCCAATTACTGAGTTTAAATGATTAATAACAAGCAAGTTTATTCTATCTTAACAAAACTATTTCAAAAGCTTGAAGCTTTTTAATGATGAATTTGGTTTCCCATCTTTCATTAATCTTTATAAGGATTATGAATTTTAAAAAATTATTAAAAGAAGGAAAAAGGCTTTAAGATAAATATCCTAAATTTTGGAAATGCCCTATGCCAGAACTGGTACATCTATTCATTAAAAACTCAGTATCAAAAACATTCGTTGAACAAGCACTTATAAATACTTTCACCTTTCAACTTGACCTATCATATTCATCAATATGTAAATACCATTGATGATATTTATATCCATGTGTATTCATTGCACTCTGCTGAATTTCTAGAATATGAAATAACTCATCTCTTCATCAGCTCTTTAAATCTTCTGACTATAGCAGACAAACACCTAACAAACAGGAGCCACCATATCCTAACGGGACAACAGTGTTATCTTCATTTTATAGATTAAGTGAGACAGAAACAATAAAGTTTCCTTTAAATGAGGATGTCCAATCTAAAATACTTAGGCATCTGTTTTTTAGAGTACTTAATTTTATAGCACAGTGAACATTAAAATCACTGATCCAATTGACTTCAAACTGCATCAGTCAGTGTCAAATTCTCAAGTTGTGAGCCAAAAAAATGAGAAAAGCGGCATTAATATTTGTTTCAGTATCTTTAAACATTATTCCCAAACCTCCAAACTCAATAAAATTCAATCTGAATAGCCTCCAAAAGGAGACTGTGCTCTGAAATCCTCCTAGCCTGTCCCACTACATCATGCATTGACAATTCTGCAGCCTTTATGACAATCAAAACAATTTTAATGTATAAATCCACTTCCACATTCATTAGGTGGGTTCACTCCCAGGCATGTCTTTCCCAACAAGGGTTCAAAATGTTGAAGAGTGTATCACAATTCATTTAAAAGGGACAAAAAGAATTCCTCAGTTTTAACAATTCTAAACTTGGGGTTTCATTTTGCAATCTTGGTTTCCTTTGGCTGTGTTTTGTGGATAGCTTTCTCTATGCTTAAACAAACAAAAAGCAAAACTAAAAAATTCCCAGTAACTTAATCTTAACTTTCCGTTCCTTGACCCACAGCATCTCTCCACCAATTAGCCCAGTTATGGGTTTCCAAACTTTGGAACATGTAACTGAAGAAGAATGAAGGAAAATGATGTAGCTTGAAATACCATAGTGCAGTGAAACCCTGGCTCAGCCTAATGGCTGAGAACTGAGACAGCAAGGCCAAAAATGACGACGTTTGAGAAGAGGCTTAGCACATACCAGAGTGTAACTGTATATTCAAAAACCAACCCTCAAACCCAACAGTTTCGTTTCCAATAAGTAGTTGTTTTTTCCAATCTGGTTTGCTCTTTCGCCTTTCAAAAAATCAGAGAAATTATCTTTTAACATATATAAATGGCATGAGAATTGTCATATAATAAACAGAGAAGCCTACAGCTTCTTCCCTACTTCCCTATAAAATGACTGTTTCAGAAATCAGGCTTCAAAGTAGACTGACAAAATATGTCTGAACCAGTATGTTCTGTTCAGGAAGGCATTCAGGCACCACAAATTCATGAACTAAAAGGTCAGTCAGTCACCAATTTAGTACAGTGATTTATTCTTACATGTTGCAATGGCATGATGAGCCACACACTACTTTGCTTTGAAAGAAAACAAGAGCAGCATTTTTCAAATTCAGTTTAAATTTATACATTGCTTCCATAAGGTCTCAGTCTGCTTTCTCTAACTCATTTCAAGATTTTGATTATGGAACCATAGAATTTAAAGACATGCAACTGAAATAAAAGTTAATACAATAAAAAACAGCTAAGTATTTCTTTCTACTATCAGTCAATTCAATTTTCACAGATAGGAAATAGAAATAATTCAAATAGTCATTCACCCAGTCTTCATTTCTTGATTTTGAAATACTTTGTTTTGCGTTCTTTTAAATGCATCACACTTTAAAGTGTTTAGTGATCATATTCCCTGGCATATAAAGATTCCTCAGTATAGATTTCTACAGAGGGGACTGCAGCAGCTTGAACGATGGAAGCTAATAACATCAACACAGCATGCATATGATTTTATGCACAGAAACTTGGCAAGAGTAAGTGTATTTTTAGTGGAATGTGGCTATGCTAATACTCCCTCCTGTGAATAGCTCCTTTTTACTGTATAATCAAGATCTCCATGCAGTGACCTGAGATGCCTTTTCACAGAGCTGCTTTCAAAAATGAAATTATCCTCATTATTATTAATTTTATGAAAATAAATTGCCTTGGAGTTTAGCGCTAATTACTGTCCCTGTCATATAGCCCAATAAGGGAATGTGTAGAATTTTATGCAATAGAATCTCAAAGATACAGGCTACAACCTTGCAAAGTAATAAAATGACTTCTAATAAGCATAATAGAAACCTTGAGCTAAAATGTCTCTAGTCGCAATTACCTCACGACAGAACATAATACAGAGCATATTTGCGCTTTTATTTTAAACTCCAATAATACTACTTTTCTGTTCAGAGAAAACTTCAGAATAAACACTACCCTTTTTCTACTGTATTTTACAAGTTGTCAACAAGCATACGTGGCTGACAAGGAACCCACGTCTGAATTTTGGCATGTCTGGAGGTTTTATTTCCTTGTTTTGCAAATAAGAAATTTTTAATGAAATACTATTGAAAATAAGTATTTAAAAGCACATATGAAAATCCAGTAAATCTCGGAACTTTCTGCCCTGATTTCACCTATAGAGGAAGGGTTCAGGAACACTGAAAAAAACTCACTAACCTTGATTCATGTTATCACTTAAGAGCAGGCCACATAAGCTCTTGGATCAAATTTAAGATACTTCAGTCTAAAATCACCTGCTGAGTGCTCAACCACAGGCTTAGGTTGAGCTTACTGTCTAAGACAGCATTGTCTTCATGTCACAACTTGATGGCAGCAACACATGAAACTGGAGTTCTGACACAGCCTCGTATACCCACTCCTCAGGATGGCCTTTTCAGGATTCACGTATAAAATTGAGTCCCAAGGCACTCTGAGCAGTAACCTGAAGAGATCTGCTTGATAAGACTGAAAACCACACACTGGCTTATGGAAAACTGCAATACTAATATGAGTTCATCTCAAAACCTAACAGTTTTGAATATTACTATTTTTGTTCTCTGACCTTAAAATTCATGAGAGAATGAAGCTAGAAATATCTGAAAAACATACCAAAACCCACAAAATACTAATTCTTGCTGTTTCATTCAAAGAGAAGCACCAAAAGGCTCGTCTGCACAAGAAGAGGTCAATGTGCAAACTCCTGCTGGTTTTAGTGCCTTTCTATAAACTAGTCAGCAGAACTAAACAATGCAACACAACATTTCCTACATAAAAATAGCCTAATAACTGCTAGGTAAGAGAAATAAAAGTTAAAAGGAAGAAATAGTTTCCTCCATTCTCTCTTCCTCTCTCCCCTATTCAACCAGGGATGTCTTAGATGAAGCTGTTCAATAAATCTTAGGGCTTGTTTAGGTAAAAAAATTATGAGGAAAGAAAGAAGTTAGTAAGAAATCACTGTTTGGGTACTGATGTAAATTTTAGTTTAATTCAAAACCAAGCCAAATGCAGCACAAATCACCAACTCTATGAAAATAGTTACCACTTAGAGTAAACAATATTGCAAGCAGATATGTTACACAGTACGCCCCTGAGACTTTTTGGATTGAAAGCAAAGAACATGTGGATCTGCAGAAACACCACCTTCCTAATTCTTTGGGGTTTTAAAACATAAAGGATTTAAGATGCTGCATGCAGTGAATACTTCAGTTTTATGAGAAACCCACCCTGTTTATTTAAAGTGTTTTTAGAGATGGCTAATTAAATAAATATATTGAACAGTTATTTTTCTCACAAGTTGAGAAAACAAATGTGAAGTTTCATTAGATATGAAATATCAGGCAAAATAACATAAACATCACATCCATCACAACCTCATTTGGTTAATTAAATTCAGATGCTTAGCTGAGTAATTCTAATTAATAGTATTGGACATATTTTCAAGTTGTCTGGAAGCAGGAGTTTTCAATAATTTATCCTCTTTTCCTTGGAAGTCAGAAATATATTTCATTATTTGATTTTAAATGGCTATGCCCATAAATTTTTCCCATGAACCATGAATTTTTGTAACAGTTTGCTCACGATTAACAGGTGGCTAAACAGGAGTGCAACAGGGCGAGCATGTGTTAACTGCAGCTCATTGTTGGAAGATGTTAGCCTGATGGAGTCACAGTACATGATTTTTTTTTTTCTTAACCAAATCTCAAATGCAGATCTTCTGTAAAAGCACTTTTTATTTTCAGATCAGTTAAGGTTGCATTTCAACTCACTTATAGTATTCCCAAGTGACTTATCACAGAGTTGTTTTTTATCTAGAGCAGTAGCTGTACTTTAGACCTCAGCAACTAATAAAAAATACTGACTCTGACTTTTTCTTTTTCCTAGGAGGAACAGATAATGGATATTGCTGGTTATTCTGTTAATTGGGAATTTGTTATTTTACAAAATATAACTTCTCAAGAACAGGAGAAATCAAAACAAAAATTTCTCTGCCCAGAGCAACAAGGTCAGTTCAACAAGGTTCTTTCAAAACCTTTGTGTTAGGCTTTTTCCCCTAATGCTCTGTTCTCTGGTTGTGGACCACACTTGTTTCTTGCTCTGCCTTTATATCCGTTTTCTGCTTCTGGTCTCTAAACACACACACACATCCTATTCAGGAGAATGATGAGCTAAGGGGATGCTTTTAAGACCTCATGCCTTGAGCAAGTCTGATCTTTGTCTTTGATAATGTAGGTACCTACCCATGTTTTGATCTGGCTACTGCTCGTTTTCAACAGTAAATTGTAATGACTTCTCACAGCTATCTTAAATGACATATATCCTGTGTTCTTAGCTAAATTATACCTAGCTCATAACCACTTAATACATACCAAATTTTTTCACAGTTCAAAACGTTACTAAAATTGCTAATTCAAGTACTGAAGGCCAGGAAATGTCCCCAAGCTTTCCTTTTCAACCTTGGTTTACCTCCTAGGCACCATTAAATACTGTTAATTTTTAATACCATGCTAATATCCCATTTTTTTCACTGACTACATTACTGGGGAGTCATTCACACACTGAAGGAGCAGCATTCCGCAATCTGACTGCCTTGTTTTCAGTTGGTAGCAAGTGAATGATACAGAGGATTGCAAAAAACAATGCACAGACTTGTGCCTGAGGCAGCAGAATACCTGCCTCAGCCATGGAGTTCCTTGGTTTGTTTACCGTTATCCTGACATTACACAAGCCTAAAGCACAAAAGATTTGCCAGAAATGTGCATCATATGCAAATTTTTCAGTCCAATACAGTTGACAGAGCAGCTGATAAAACACTGTATTTATAGTTTACATATTCTCAAATGCTGGGCACTTGCTATTGCTAAGATTCTTACACATAATTTTGTTTAACAGGCAATGTTGTTAATATTTTTTATAGGAAGAAAGTAAAGTGCCACTGTATTAGTCTGCCTGCATGAGAGCTCAACCTGAAGTCAGTGTTCTACTTTTTCCTGTAGAACATCTGTGAAGTATAATTATAATTAAGCACATCTTGAATATTAATTGTTCTAATGTCACTGATGTAATGTCCTAGGATACAGTGAATCAGTTCTATTTCAAAGTACTGTTTTATTTAAGAGCTTTGCCAGATGTTCTAATCATTTCACTTAGATTTTTCCACCAGGAAAACAGTTGCTGAGACTTGTGAATCTCCTGCCTTTGCCAACTGTCAAGGAAATAATTTCATCCCCAAAGAGGAGGTGAAATCTCCAAGAATCTTCTTTTTTTAAAAAAGAAAAAAAAAAAAAAAAGAAAGAAAAAAACACATTTCAGAAACATTTGTATTGATCCTGGCTTATAGAAGACTTTCCTGAGAACAACACAATTACTGTAAACTTGGGCAACAATAAGTCCTTTTATTCATTCAAGTAGTCAACTTAGTTTTTTATTTGTATCTTATTTTCCCATCAGATCATGCAGCAGAAATTCAACTTAGTCTGTGTCAGTGTTATAGAAATGGCCATTTTAGAGGACCATATCCTTAACTAATACATCACTGTATCTTTACCGACTTGAGTGGTCATATGACAGACTATAGGGCATCTGAGGATCTGATCTCTCTCTAAACAACTTTTGTAATAGTGGGGAGAGACTCTCAAGAACTCTTCAAACTGAAACAAGTTTTACAATTACTGATTCTGATAGTCCCAGACCATCGAATGTAAATTCACTTGCATTACTTCATAGCTGCACTACCTTAAATGTGTTACTGTAGCTTTATAAAGAACAATAAAAGAAAAGCCTTTGCATCAAGGTTCAACAGTGACAATGAAAGACTGAAACATCAAACTATGGCCTCGGTAAGAACTCTACTTGCTTGACATGTTTGTTCTGAAATAGTTCTTTCAAAGTAACTAGTTAAAAATTGTTGAATATCACAGTAGCCAAAGACTTGATCTCGTCATGCGCCAAGTGCCATTCAAGAAACAATTAGTTTCTTATTATGCATTGTTTTCTGCAAGTATAGAGATTCCATGGAGTAGGTTACAACTTTTAAATCCACATGAGCTTAACATACACTTGGCAGATTTTGGAATCTTGAGTGAGGGTTGGACCAAGATGAACTCCAGACAGCCCTTCCAACCTCAGTCATCCTGGGACGCTGTGAATGAGTGCTTCATTTATGTGGACAGAGGTAGCAGCACTTATTGCCAGGATTGTTTTGATGATGAATAAGACAAATTCAAGATGCAGGCCAACACCTGCTTGGGCTTTGGTTAGATGCGCTTTTGGGTAAGCATGTTTGAAGTTTACACATAGGTAAGAACACTCTTTTGATTACAAAAGATAATAACTTGCACTTTTTTTGCCATGTTCCCTTTACACAATATTCACCTGCACAGAAATAATTTTAATCAGCATGCGGTAACCAAGGTGGGTTTGGCTAGCTTCGTAAAAATCTGGATCAAATTATTCTGCTAGTACTGTGCGAACTGCAAATAGAAAATTAATTGTGCCAACATTTCACTGTGCCAACCACATACCCGACAAACAAGTCATATATAAGTCCTGAAGTATCAGAGAGCACAAACAATATCATGCCCCTATTCTGTTCATAAAGATAAGGCCTGTGTGGGGAAATTATCTCAGTCAGAGTACAAGTTAGATAGTTAAATTTTGCTGTAAAGAATTCTACATTTAAGTTTTACACAGAATCAGACTATACAATAACATATTTTAAATAATATATACCTTATTCAAAACATTTTTCTTTCTTCTTAAATACCTTGATCAAAATTTCACAATAAATTGGTCTGAGACTGATAATATTTATCGACGAATGAGTTCTTGAAAGTGTCTTCAAAGGAGAACATGATAGGAAGAGCAGAAGACGTAGTTTATCATCATGCTCATTAACAGATGGTATTAGCATGTGTCTCATAAGTAACCAGGAAAAAATAGATGAAAAAAACCAATTTTTCAAAGGTGGTCACAGTTTCTAATACTAATTTACGTATTAGAAGAAAAAAGTGAAAAAGATAAGCAGTAACAAATGTCACTGCAGTGAAACTCTAAAAAAAAAAGTTTTACCCAATTTTTTCCAAATGTTACAATTGTCCCTCTTTTCCTTTCTTGTAACATACAGAAAAAAAGTATAAATGTTTAAAAATTTAATTTTTGCATGTAACTATAGCCTTTTTATTATTTTAATAAAAATACAACTGAGAGTAAAGGAAGAAAAATAAAAGCAGGATATTCAGAAAGAGAATACCCGCTGTGCCAGAAAGACTTATTTTTGAATCAAAAAGAATAAAAGAATAAACTCCCTGTCCCAATAAACTTTTAACTACTTAGACAAAGCAGAATGGGTTTTTTTGGAAAATACAGAAAGATGCTCTAGTTAATAGTCATCTGTTCATTCTGAGTCACAAGGTAACCAGAAAATACTGTGGTACTATGACTTTTTCAATTGTTTTTGAATGTTTCTGTGGTAACTACATATACTTTACATAAATGGATACTAGATACCAGTAATCACTGAAAAAAGGCAGTTTTAAAAATAAATGGTCAACATAATTTAGAAAGTACACAAGTAGCTAGTTCCAGCATGATAAAAAGGATGAGCAATAATTCCTCTATTTTAAATACTTTCCTAAAATATATTCTGTATTGTGTCCAGCAAGGTAGGCTAAAGATGAAAAAGCATATAAATGATACAAACCTGAACTGAATCCATAGATAATTTTAAAACTGCTACGACAAAACCAGGATATTAGAAGTGCTATTTCCCCTGTGAGAACATGGCTTTCCTATAAAATTTCAAACAAAAATTACTTTTGCATTTCTGTAATAACTAATACTAAAATTAAGCACCTCACTATATGAAATACCTAATATAAGGGATATGCATTTACTCATGGTGTTGTAATAGAACATCTAAAAGATTAGCAAAAGTTTCTGTAACAAAATAAGAACTAGTTTTCTGATTTACTTATATTTTTATGCCAGAATTTCATCACAGGAACTCAGCAGAATAAATCCTTTTCTAGACTAATGAAGCACCAACTAAAGTTAAAGCAGAAGTACCTGATCAAAGCTTTGAAAAGGCTACCCATCCTGCAAAACTGGCGTTATCACTGAACAAGAACAAAAACATACGTTATGTGACTATTTTCACTGACTGATTAATTTTGACTTGACTGGTTGTTTAAGAAATACTGGGTATGTGCCAGAGATAACTTTTTTCTTTCCTTTTTTTGTTTTGGGAAGGTTTCATTTAACAGTAGAATACTACGCAGTGCTTCTCAAGTGTTAACAAACCTCAATGTCCTCTTGCCAACTGATGAAGAAAGAAGAAAATTAATTCCATTACCTCCACTAACAGAACATGTATGCCAACTAGTAACTCCAAACAAATGAGCACATGAAAAAAAAAGAAAAAAAAAATATCAAGATTTACAGAGTTGTTCTTTATAAAGTAGACTTGTCTTCTATACAATTACCGTAATTTTCAAGCAGGTTTGTGACCTTACAATTGTACAAGCTATATACTCAAAATCTATTTTCCAATGGCTGATTTGCAGAAGTTCACAGAATTATCCGTGAAGCTGGGCACCAAACCTGCAGATCCACTACTTCAGTTCTCTGTAACTGCTCTCTCCCCTTCGGGGAACTTTACAGCTGTCCTCACATCAGCAAAACAGATGGGAACATTTTTTATTTCAACAAAGAAAGCGAGCACATAGTGCGCTTGTTTCCACAGAGAGCTAGGGTTCCTTCTAATGGGCTTACTGTATTCTCATTTCCATAATTAATTCTGTTAATCAAGAGGCTGAAGTTTAATCTTACATTCCCTTTTTTAGCCTAAACCAAAGACTGATGGCTTCATCATTTCATCAAGACGGGCCGATACTGTTGAGCAAGCCAGAAGTTTCCACAAACAGTAACAGGTCTGCTTTCATCCAGGGCTTGGACTACAGAAAGGAACATATTTAAGGAATGAACTCTAATCCTCCACAAAATCCCATATTTTTAATATTACCTTGCCCATGAAATAGATTCATCATCAAACTTTACCATTCTAGTCAACAACACTCACTATTTGAAATGTGTCTTGCTCTTTAGTTGAACATCAAAGTGAGAATATCAAGTAATTTCTAATTATAAACAATCAGAAGAAGCAAGACTATTTCTTGTTAAATTTATTTAATTTTAAAATATCTTTCTCTTTTCAGGGGAATTCATATCCTCAGATCCTTCTGTTCTTCTCACTTTCTAAGCAAGTTCCTTTGAAAGTGCTACTGCGATAAGCTCAGGTCACAGTGTATGACTTCCTTGAATAGCACAAAGATTGAAAAAATTACAAATAGTTGCTCTAGAAATCCTGAAAAAAAAATATCTATTTTTGTACCTAAAGTGCTATTAAGTTTTATTTCCCTGTCAGGAAAATATGTAAATGGAATATTTTTTTAAAACATTTTATGTAAACATTAGATAACCATAAATAACACTGTGTGCATCTTGTCTTGTGTGACACTTTACTCTCAAAAGGTGGAAACATGGTATTTTTTTTTAAAATCTCATGCATTATTAAGGACTCCTGAAATGTAAGGACTCAAAGGTATTTCACTGACAAAAAATTCCCCTAATAATAAGCAGCAAACACATAGGTACATAGCATAGCTATCAAAAATGTAATTTAACATATGACTCGGGACATGGTTCCTTGTTTTTATGACTACCTATTTTAACTCTAAAGCTATAGAGTTTTATAACTTGTTTGTTTTATCCAAATTTCCCAAAGTGTTGGTGCATTTTGTACCACAAAAGCTGATAAATGACATCTATTTACTAAACAGCACTACTGACCTACTTTTACTTTAAAAAGCAATCTCTTACTTAATTTTATACCTCGCATGAGGCAGGCTCCACTGAGAGACGTAAAGGAATCTAGCTTTGCAAGACTGCCAGTAAAATATATTTGGTTGTGGACAGTGCGAGCTATAAACAAGATAATTTGTTTCTCATTATATTTATCCCCCACAACACACTATTTTTTGTTAATAATACCAATTTACTCTATGTTGCATATCTCTTTTTTTCAGCTGAGAAGTAAAAGAAAGTATGGGTAAAGCAGTATGGCTGGGGAAAAATCAGCTAGGAAATTATCCTTGCGTACAGTTCAACATTATCAAATTCTTATTGATTTCAAATTGTCAGAGGTTGACAAACACACAAAATCTCTTTCTCTTGTCTTCCAATTTCATTACTTAATGTACTAGGCTGAATGACAGTTTTCTAATGTGCTTACCTGTTGCCATCATACTGTCGGACACAGAGCAAATACCTTCTAGACTTTTTTTTAAATGGAGGTATAATAGAATCATAGAATCATCTAGGTTGGAAGGGACCTTTAAGATCATCAAGTCCAACCATCAACCTAACACTGCCAAAACCCACTACTAAATCATGTCCCTCAGCACCACGTCTACGCGTCTTTTAAATATCTCCAGGGATGGCAATTCCACCACTTCCCTGGGCAGCCTGTTGCAATGTTTGACAACCCCTTCTGTGAAGAAATTTTTCCTAATATCCAATCTAAACCTCCCCTGGCACAACTTAAGGTCATTTCCTCTTGTCTTATTGCTTGTTACTTGGGAGAAGAGACCGACCCCCACCTCACCACAACCTCCTTTCAGGTAGTTGGAGAGAGCAATAAGGTCTCCCCTCAGCCTCCCCTTCTCCAGGCTAAACAACCCCAGTTCCCTCAGCTGCTCCTCATAAGACTNGGGTGCACTCAATCTCCTCATCCAGGTCATTGACAAAGATTTTAAACAGAACTTGCCCCAATACTGAGCCCTGGGGAAGACCACTTGTGACTAGTCGCCAACTGGATTTAAGTCCATTCACCACCACTCTTTGGACACGACATTCCAGCGTGTGTTTTAGCCAGTGAAGAGTACACCCGTCCAAGCCATGAGCAGCCAGTTTCTCCAGGAGAATGCTGTGGGAAATGGTGTTGAAGGCTTTACTAAAGTCCAGGTAAACAACACCCACAGCGTTTCCCTCATCCACTAAGCGGGTCACCTTGTCACAGAAGGAGATCAGGTTAGTCAAGCAGGACCTGTCTTTCATGAAGCCATGCTGACTGGGCCTGATAACCTGGTTGTCCTGCATATGCCGCATAATGGCACTCAGGATGATCTGCTCCATAACCTTCGCCAGCACCAAGGTGAGACTGACAGGCCTGTAGTTCCCCAGATCCTCCTTCCAGCCCTTCTTGGGATGGGCGTCACATTTGCTAACCTCCAGTCAACTGGGACCTCCCCGGTTAGCCAGGACTGCTGATAAATGATGGAAAGTGGTACGTGCTAATGATAATACTTGTTTATTAAATAAGGTTTGCTACAATTATTTGAAATAAGTTATCTTAAACTGTGAGTTAAGCAGAAAATATTTTTTAAATTTCTATGTGATCTTGGAACTGCTATTCTCTACTTCAAGACTAGAAGTGGTATTTTTCTTAGTGAAGACAAAATACATCAGCTTGTCCACTACTGGTAGATGTTCCACAAGCAGTTTGGTCATACAACACACTTCAGTGATGACTGCATCAAAGAAGCAGAGATAATTTCAGGTGGGTTTGGTTCCCTATTGATCTGCAAACACTTCCAGTGAGACTGCTGCTTACTAGAAGCAAAGAATTAAGCGCCATTTATTTTTGTCCACTAACATTAACTAAACACACACACCAAACATTCACTAGCAAACTTCATTGGATTTCAATGTATTTTCCATTACAATCCACAGATGACATACTTTTTAATTCTTAGTTCAATACTGCAGAACTTACTTTTTCATGCATGAATAAAAAAGTTACTATTATTTTAGTGATACAGTTATTTTCTTTAAATAATGATTGTTTCAGCAAATAGAAGTTTATATTGTGATATCAAGTGAAAAGATAAGCAAAACATAAGTACTAAGGATGACAAATTTAAAATGCTGATATGTTGGGCTGAATAAGCAACTGTACTGCATACAGTAACAGTGTGATGCATGCATGCGGTTTTCAGTTTCTGTATATCAGACATCTATTTTTGCTGAGCACATTCTTAGCATTGTTAATATTCATACCTCAATGTGAAAATTCATAGGACTATAACCATGCTGAATTTTTACTCATTATTTTTCTAAACAGAAAGACATTCATAACTTTTGTTACAGCTCACAAAAAAAAGAAACAATATCTGGTCAATTAAGACCTATATTAAGAACAGAGTAACAAAGTAAAATATTTAGGATTGTACCTGTCTAGCATTGAAGAGAACAAATAAAATAATTGATCATTTTTTTTCTCAATTATTAATTTTTTAAAAATCTAGACTCTTTAAAGATAATATTAATCAAGTATTTTCACCATAGTGAGAACCATCTAGAAGTTTCTCATATTTAATTAACATATGTAAGCCCATTTAATCTAACTGAGGAAAAATGGTTCATGGAAAAATAAGCATAAATGAAGATACAAATGTCTCAATCGAAAGTTTAAAAACATTGACAAATAGCTGGAATCCTAGCATGCAATCTGAGTCATGTGAGAACAAAGACCTTATGATTCAACTTCAAAGAATAAATCTTAAATCAAAGGTGATAAATACCTGAGATAGTAGGTTTGACAGCCTACGCTGTCAGGTCTGACACTGCATAATTACTGTAATCCAAAAGGAAAAGGGTATCATTCAGTCTTCTGTTACCTAAAAGACCTTGAGCTGTTACTAGTTTCTTAATCTCTACAAGTTACTCCTATAGTCTGCCACAGGAAAGAATAACTGATTTCCCTTCTCTTAGTTATAAAAGAACCAAACCAAAACAAAAATCCCAACTAGTTAATTTTCCACTTGTATTTTACATTGAGAGTCTCAAAACTTCACCTAAAGTTTGCAGAATTTTAAAGTCAAGGGCAAAACAGCATGCATCTTTCTCCAATGACATCTAGGCAGGAGTCTCAGCCCTTTGTTTCTTGCCAAGAATTGAGAGGATTTAGCGTGTATGAACCCTGCAGTGTAGAGCGAATAAAAACTGCACTCAGCTTTGTGACATTGCTTGCAAATCTATCTGCTACACAGAGATAGGGATGTACACAGAATATTTAATCTGTGTTCAAAGTATGATTTTCTGTACAATGAGGTTTCCTGTGAATGAAGAAATGTGGAGAGTAGTGGTGCCTACTCCAGGTAGCAACTAGTTTTTCCCCTCTGCCTCTCAAAAGATCGACCTGAGCAGTACTGAGAGAAGCTAGTGAGAGTAAGTAACCGGTTTTGTATTTATTTTGTAGCACACCTCACAATAACTATTTCTCAGTACACTTGAGACCTGGATTATCCCTTGGGATCCTTCCACATGCTTCAATCCCTGGCCTAGGGATGGCTAGAGGATTAAACTCAGTCTGAAATGGCTCTTTACATACACAAAACAGAAGACTAGATCCTACACTTTTCTCATGGTTTAATGTTTTGAGACCACTATTTTATTGCAGAATTTTTAGTTTCAAAAAGAAAGTTTTCAATAAGACTGTTACAGTTTTGGCTGAAAAAGACACTGGTATTTGAGACTGAAAGGAACAACTGTGATCTTCCAGACTGAGTCGCCGTGTAGCAATACACACAGTAGACTGTAGTCAATGAATCTCCAACACACCCTACAACATACAATGTCAGGCACAGAATTAAATTTAATTTCCCCCAGTAAAAGGAAAATCTGTCCAATCTCTTAACAATCAATTACAGTAATCCAACAGATATGCTCCTGCATAAATCTTACTTATAAAATTAACTTCAGCTTGCCTGTACATAAGTCCCTGTAACAGGGACTGAAAGCGCCCAAAACAATAATCAATATGCCATACTGCAAAGTTAGGTGCAGGAAATAAGTAGAGGTATTTTCACATATCATATGAAAAACACCCTGAAATATGCATAAAGTATATATGAACCAGGAGGAAATACAGACAAAAATAATGAAAAATGAAATATGAATAGATTTTGAAAGTGAAAAATATCTAATGTACTGTAAGAATAAGAAAAGCAATCTCTATGGTGGCAGAAACTTGAAGAAAAGTATCCTTACAGCCTGCAACTCCTGCCTCAGGAAAGGCTGCATTTGCCAAAAAATATGCCAAAAGAGGAGCAGAATAAGCTTATTTCTTGGAAGCCAGGGCCAGTCATCACAGTGGCTACACATACTAGGGGAAGGGGAGGGACAAAATCCCTCATTTTTACACTATATCAAATAATTATAAAGGTAAAAAGAGAACATCTTACACTGTTAACAAAAGGAGTCATTCTTGTAATTAGTTTTCCTACGCTTTTAAATAATTCTCTACAACATGTGAAAGTTGTATGCCACTGCAAGCACCCTTAAAAAAAAAACAACACCCAAAACAAAACACTTTTGTACAGATTCAGTGCCCTTTGAAAGTATCATTTCTTCACGTTGCACTACACTTTTGAAAAGAAAAAAAATGTTCTGCTTTCTTATATATCACCCAAGGTTATCTGGGACATCTAATTGGGGCTGGGGGGATGGGGGTGTGTGATAAAAAAAGTACGACCAGATACCACAAGCAATTTTGGAAAAGAAAATAGAGCTCTTGGGCTAAAATTGAACAAAGAAAATTGTTAATTCACCACAACTGAAATGATAACAGAAATGGAACGAGTAGACTACAGCAGCTTTGACCCAAGTACTCTAGACACCTATTCAGACAGACACAGAAGGGATACAGAAATTCCTCAGTGTGTTTGACTGGGAGGAAAACCTTGCTCCGATTAGCAACCTGGAAGTGTTACTGAGCAAGGATGTCAGAGGTAGTACGAGAAACCTAGTAAAGATCTGAAGAAATTTCTCATTTTAAAGTGAAAGCACTATGGTAAAAAGACTATTGACTATTTTCAAGTAGTTCCTGGTGCTACCTTTTACAACAGTAGGAGCAACATCAGAAACAAAGAGTTCATACAGCATGGAAACTATCAGAAATGGGACAGTGATATGTTCACAAGACAGCTCATCCCTGAGTGAAATTTCATTTCCACCTATTAATTTTTATCATTATTGCAAACAGGGACCTAGACAATATTCCCCTATGATTTCCCTCCCTTTTATTTAAAAAAAAAAAACCAAAACCCTAGGTCTATGATTTGCAAACTGAATTTAAACCAGGCTGCTGCTGGTAGTCAACAGACACATGCTTAAAAGCATTTGACAGAAGTTCACTGAAGCACGTTGTAGAGCACCCACAAAGCCTTTGGAGTTACCCCAATTACTACATCCTCCAAGCAGAAGAGGACAGATAATTTAGGGGTTTTTTAGAGGTATCTGGATGGTAATCCCTAATGTGTCAAAGAAACAAGTGTTAAATGTTACATATAAGTAAATTAGACGTTGGAAATACTATTAGAGGACCCAAAACATTTCCTGACATCAACAAAAGTGTTAAAACAATCGCCTTTTTCTCCTCACAGATTGTCCTTAGTTCACTGTTACCTGAACAAGACTGAATAATGCAATTACAATGCTGATTAAAGTTCATTTCTGTACAGATTGTATTAACAAATCTGAATCTTAAAAAAACACCAAAAAACTACCCACCAACACTGAAAACACAGATTTTCTACAAAATAAAAGTAACCTTTGTCATTTTCTGTTTTCTTATATTATATTACATAGTATTCTCCCACACTTTTCTTAAGCATCATTGACGAAAACACAATCAACCATCAGAGAAACAAGAGGAAGGTCTTACTTCTATCATTTGTTTTACTATTCTTCTGGGGGAATTTGCTTTGAAGGAACTTTTCCCCCCCTGCTCCTAACATCTGGGCTGCCTTCTCCTTTAACCTCCCCCTTCTATTTGCTCTGGAGTTGCCATATTTTTGTGCTCCCTGTTGTCCTTGGTTTGCTCTACTCCGCTCCCAATGATTTCCCAGCACCTCACTCTCCCTAATCACCAGGACACTGTCCATTAAAGCTCATTCTCTCCCAAAATAATTTCATAAACTGTCTTGAGGAAAGGCATATTGGAGGGTCCTAGAGCAACAGGAACACTGAAGCAAGAAACCTGACTGAAAGACAGAATTATTCTTCTCCCATCTTTCTGCAACCTAGCATGACAGATAATTTGCTTAAAGAAAAACAAAAAGACTGTGTATGCAGGGTACTTTTAGGTGAATAGGCTGAGGTTAATCTCATATAACATCCTTTGTAAAGCTCTAAGAACTTAAATCCTGATCCTGCTCAAACATGCAAGCAGCAGTATCAGAGCTCCATACTGAGGTAACCACTTTCATTAATGTCAATGAGAACCCAATTAGCGCTCTGCAGAATGTGCCTAAAAATGTCAGCTTACATTTCTAGAAGAAAAACATTTAAGCTATGAAGCACGTACAGTATAATACATATAAACAGAGAAAGCAGTCCAGAAATTAGGAACAAGCAAGTGAATATTCATATCTGCCATGTAAATTCTCTTACAGATTCATATGTCTATATTTAGATCTTTATAAGTTTTTAAAAACTGTTCATATACAAGTCACAAGAGGCAAGCAAAGATTAGATCTGATCTGTATCTACACAACATCAAAAACCACAAGGGTAGTTTCCAAATTCTCCTCTTACTGGGATGCTAGGGAAAAACACCCACACCTTCAATTTGAGTTCACAGTATTAAGATTTGTCCATGGTGAGTAAGATTGAATGCAAATATGAAAGTGAATTTAAATTGTAAGATTGACTGTAAGGACTTAAACCCTTACTCTGATTGTGATTTTGGGTTGCAAAGGATGCACTTACTTGATCCAGACATAACTCAATCAATTGCCTAATTCAGTCTCAGCTCATATGAAAAACAACCTACATGTGCTATAGCACTTCATTTCTGTAGAGCTTTACAAGGGTACTAACAACACAAAAACATTTTCCGTGTTTTTCCTTTGAGTGAAATTTTTTTCCTTATATATCTCGAGTTGTTCTTTTTATTCTTTACTTGACTTAACATGAGATGCCTGGAAGCAGTAAAATATTTTCTCTTCCTTATTCTACTGTCAGCAGCATTACTTTGACCTTATCAGACAAATTTATGTTGACAATTTTCTCAAACTGTATTCTCTCATGAGTTACTATAATGTGCATCTTTATATTATCTGGTGTAATTTGGACGTGTGAGGAACTTTTTAATTATTAATTTTGTCCTGTTTTAAAAGTATATATTAAAAATGGAAAGAAATCCCTGGACACATAAATCTGTGTTGCACTTTATGAATAATACCAATAAATAAATATTAATGCTTCTATTTCATTTATATTTCAAGATTAAAGCTATGCAGCTTGAGATTCCCAATAATTAAGGTTACAATTGCCTAATGCTTCATACTAAAATGTTATAGTACTTTTTCAGGTCGCAGGTGTGAGGAGCTGCTGCTTACAACACCATACCACAGGAAGAATGAAACAAAGGCACCGCTGATTTTGTTAATCGATGAAAAAGGAATTATGTCATGACGTTTCAGTCCTGTTAAAAGACAGCTTCTAGTGGCATCAGAGAGCCGCAAAGCTTTCAGATGATGGATATTCACTAATTATTTCGAAAGTATTTTTGTTACGCAACAAAACGAGAAAAATATGAACGGGGATAAAAATGTTCAATAAATTATAAAGCTGCACAAATTCAACCAAATTCCATTTGCAAAAAGCTTAAAAGCTCTTCCTTAAAACAGCATTAACATGATTTAACTGACAGTAGATAATTCATTTGAACCAACTTAATATTGTTGCAAAGTCCAATGGAAACTTCGAACAGTTAATCCCACATTTGTTGGCAAGCTGCACTTAGAAATAAAAACTTTGTTCTCACACAAAGAAAAACATCTGCAGTATATAACTGGCAATCTACAGTTCACAACTGTCTCCATCCAGCAATGCACTGCACTCCAGCCATGTCTGAGCACAGAAATAATCCACCTGTCCTTAACAGATCTATTTAAATTCTAAAGTACACGAATATGCGCTCCATGAAAAAGAGTCTAACTGAAAAAAGTATCCAAGGAGATACATGTGACTCTTTCAGTATCCTCACTTCTAAGAGGTCTCTCAAGAGAAGCAGGTCTGGGAAACCCAGACTCAGAGGAAACACTTGAAACTTGACTGTTTCCAGACCGCCCTGGCATTGCCCACACCTACCCACCCACATCGATAAGCACTATCTGAATGCAGCATTCACTGACAATGTCACGTAGCAGCTCCTTGGAAGACTGTGAACAGACAATGAACCCAGGAACAGGGAAACACCACCACCCCTCCACTCCTCCCCCCAAAAATCCCTCTGCTAAAGAAAACCGACAGATTTTACTTATGCCATATTTTGAGCACCCTCACAGCTATCTCAGAGTTGTTCATGGGAAAGTATGAGAAACAATTAAGGCCATAGTCTCGGGAATTAGCCTGAAACATCCAACTTCGGTCATAGTGACCATCTTTTCTTGCCAGCAGCCTGTCACTTCGACAGTTCCCCATGGCAGGCTGCTGTAAACAAGAATCTCAGAAGAGCTCACCTTCTAGCTCATTAGTTGACACCTTGGCTTAATCCCACTCATACGTATCAGCCCAGGAAAAGTTAGAATTCTGAAATTCAACTTTCTAAGGCTTTTTCTGGTGTTTCAGTTCAGAATAAAACCATGTCCCTTGCTGTTAATTTTAGGAAGGCTGGTTGAGAATCTGGGATATGCCATGGGGAGTCCCCACTCCAGAGACAATGCTCTCATGAGTATCTTTGTTTTGACTTCTTATTTCTTTTTTGCTTTTTTTTTTTTGGTCATGTCTTTTAACTGTTTGTCAGGATAAACCCTACAGAGATGTTGCAAAGGGGAAAATGAAGGATAAAAATAAAGCCTCATAGTCCACAGAGTCTGTTTTTTTTTCATATGGAAATCTATGACCAAAGAACAATCTCCTCTGCGACTCCTGAAAGTGATACGAGTGTAGGACCTCACAAGGAGGATCTGAATTGCTCTGTGCAGCTGGGTTTAGCTGACATTGTTACCTGCTTAGAAGGAGGGAACCAGAACCGCTGGAGTAAAAAAGACCTTTATGATGGATGTTTTACTTTGCAAATAAAACCTCTTGAGTGAAGGAAAACTGCTTTGCTGTGTCTCAGTATAGATCTTGTCCCCTCGCTCTCTAGGTACTACTGGTGGAAAAGGACTTTGAGATTAAGGAGACAATAAAATTTCCTTCTCACTTTGAAAGCTGGGGGAATAGGTTTCTGTGGCAAGGAAGCAATAGAGAGACTTTGGGAAAAAATAAATAAATAAAAACCAGCCACATGGCATTTCTTGCAACTCCCTCAGCTGCTGTGGCATGGACTCACCCATCTGTTATCAGACGACACTTTCACTACAGCGCCAAACTGTTCAGGGTGGAGATTATTCATGTGTCAGCTGGGACTCCGTTTCAGTGTAGCCTGCTCAGCCATCCTGGCAAAGCATTTTTCATGAAACATTTGGGAGATGAGTTTCTACGGCCTGTCAATTATGATAAAGGAATAGGAAAGGGACACGTTCCTCAAAACATTACTTCAGAGAGGTTTTTCTTTTTTCTTTTTTTTTTTTTAATTTAATTTTATATGGTTTTGGTGATAAAAAAGACAATGGAAAAATGAAAGTTATTTACTTCTATAGAGCTTTTAAAAGTCCTGTGTGAATTCTTCAAGACCATGTCCTGAAGGTAATGTTGAGGAAGGAATGCCAAGAGCTCTGCTGCAGAACTGGGGCAGCCCAGCGTTAGCAAAAAGACTGCACCTGCCTCTCCCACCATTGCTGGGTTATGCCCCAAGACCAGCAAGTAATCTTTGTTATGCACCAGATTTAACTTGATCATTTCTCTACTGGTAACTGAAGAAGACATATGACTCACACAGAAGACTTATTACTGTTATATAATCTTTTCTTTTACAAACATTAATCTTCTCAGTGTCCATTATTGATTTACTTACAAAGGATGGCAAAATTAATCAGCTTCTTCAAATTATGCCCATAAGCAATGACTACAGGAAGAAAAAGTCACTTAAATTTTAATGTAGAATCATGCAGAAAATATTTTAACAAAATGGCATCAAATTAAAGGAAGCAGAATCCTGAGACATACAAGAAAAAAACCAAAAAAATCGTTCTTGAAATCAAACCCTGCCATTTGATCTGCAGAATGAATGAGTACCCACAGTGTTCCCCACTTGCATTTCTGCTTCCCAATTAATATTTTGGTTTTGTTGCTGGGCAAGCTGCTAGTGCATATAGTCCAGACTACATGATTGTGCTGCTCCTCTGTGAAAGTGACCTAAAATGACATTGAATAATACTTTATCCATAGTGGATGTCAGAATAGCCTATAGCAAGCACTAGAAACAGCCATAAGAACACGGGTAAATGTTGGACCGAGCAAATTCATGAGAGATTGGACAACATTTGAATTCTACTGTAAAGCAACACTGCCTCTTCATAAATATGTACTTGTATCATACACATATATTTGATCTTTTCTATTTTTTCTCTCTAAATAAAAATAAGACATGGTGACAAGTATTCTTTATAAGTCCTACCAGCCAGACTCAAATATATTGTATATGTCAGCTCCAATCTGTGTTTGGGGCTCTGTTCAGTTGATATTTCACTCATATAAAATATTCATACTTGGGAAATACCTAAAACAACCCATTTGAAACACAGCATTACTTTTCATCTCGCTAATCCTAGACTGAAAAGCAAGATACCATATTGTACAGTTAGTTTGTCAGTCAGCTTGAACGATCATGAAAAAAATCAGAAAAATTTTGTCCCTTCTCCAGTGTTTGAATAGTGGTACACTCTGAACCAAACCTTAAACTTTTCAAGCTACTCCATCACTCTGGTTTGTCTCTGTGGTTCCACAGTACTGTCCAGCACTTTTTTTCACAACTGTACAGCTGAAGACCAGGGATGTGGTTTGCTGTCTGGAGCTTACTGCCTACCCTTGGAGACCTTTGGATAATGGTGAGACAGGTTTATCACTGTTGTAGAGGCAGAGAGGAAAAAGCAAATGATACAGTAAGTCATTCTATATAAGCATACACAGATTACATATGGGGCCAGCAGCACTGACAATGTAAAACCTAAATGCTACGCGTATATATAGTAGTAGCTAGCCAAGATGCTCCAGCTGAACACAGTGGCCAACAACTTGTCTATGCCTTTATAAGGCAATAGGAATCCATAGAACAAAGTTGCAATCCTACAGAAGTAAAAGGCTTTTGATATTGAATCTTTCAAGGACTGAAGACATTACTGATAGCAGGCCATTCCCCTGCAGTAATAGAAGATTATAATGTCTGTGATAATGTCAGAGGGCTAGATGTGCAGCATTAACCAACACAGCAGCCAACAGTAATGTATGATGCCGTTCAACTCATTTTCAAGTCTTACTCACTTCACAACAGCCTTAGATAACTGCAAATCCAGTTTAACAGCTGAGCTGAGCAATCAATCATTCAGAAACAAGATTCAGAGCAGTGCTGGTGAACACACAGAAGGCAATTAGATGCCACCGTTTGTGAAATAATATTGGTGGGAATTCTTCTCCCTCATCTGATTTATTTCTGTCAATCTGCAGTTTAGATTCTGTGTCATGATTAACTCCTTTGTCCTGAGATGCCATATAAATGTAACACTGGCATTATTAAATGCTTCTGAAAGTAATTCTGAATCTCACAATTGCTGAGGAAATTGATTAAAGAGAGTCAGCTAGTACTGCTAATTTGCAACTGGCTATTTTTAATGACAGACTGACAAAATAAAATGGTAAGCTGGAGAATAAAACTCAGTTTATATAATATGTTAACTTGTACAGGACATATTTGCATAAACATTTGTAGGATAAAATGAGTCCTTGGGCAGTTCAGAATATTCAGGCTGGTTGATTTGGAAGAGAGGCTAGACAAAAATATAGTGACTGCACTACCAAATTACAATGTCAAAAGTATCCATCAAAAGTCATAATGTGCACAACTTGTTTGTCAAGTTTCACAGAGTAAGTTTTTGGCTTGTGCTCTGCTTCAATACCAGCAATTAAACTCATCGGAGGGAGTTCACATAACCAATAAAGATCATATTCAAGGACAAAAGAAGTAAGCAAGTTTGGACACGTGTAATTCAAACAAGTAAGAAGGTAGGTAGTAGTTTCCCAATGCAGTATCTGAAACATGGAAAATCCAAGATGGAGGATAATTGCTTTAAGAGAAACAGAAGTGTTTCAGGAATACCTGGATGACATTAAACAGGATACTTTTATAAAACAGGTTTGACTAAATAACAGATCACATTTCTTCCCCCAAAGAGAGACACAAAAGTATTTGAAGCAATCAAAAGATAAAAATCTGCACTGGTTGCTCTCCAGAAAGCAGGGTGACACTGAATGCCTGCGTCCTTACAAACACATTGGACAGATTTCTAAAACCTTCTGAAAAGCAGGTTTAAGGCAGAGAGAAAAAGAAAAAAATCTTATTTCTGTAGAGAATTTTATACCCTCATTCCACTGGAACTGCATTAAGAGAAAGTTTAAGTGATCATTATTTTTAAATCATTTAGAATATTATAGTAATAGAGACATATTTAATGCAAACACTGCAAATGGACCAGGTTTACTGATAATCAATGCATTAGAAGCATTCTCAGAGCCCTGAAAACTGATTATCTGCATTTTGAAACCTACGTAAATCAATTGACTACAGCTAAGCAAAAGGGGAAATTCAATTTTATGGTAATTCGGGAGTTTTCAAAACATGCACATTTGAGAGAGTTTTGAGCATTTACACAGGGACAAAATCAAATCTCTTGAACACTAGTTTGTGAGAACGGGACACAGCATTGATGCATCTGTATGCAGGCTGGACTTTGGGATTTAAAAAGGATGTCTGAGCTGACAATATATGCAATTCAAGTGGTATTTCCTGTTGTCAGACTTGACACCTGAATGCTTGATGAAGTTCACACAAGGATCTATTCCCAGATAGCAGGGTATAGATGCTATAGGCCTAAATTAAGAAGCAATTTTGTAGTGCATGAGCTTCAGCGTCTACCATAATTCAACAAAAAGTAGAGGTCTATCAGCTTAAAAATACTGGTTTTCCAATATGAAATATGGAGATGCCTGTATCAGATACATAAGCATATTACCTCATTTTATCTCAGCAAGTTCTTACCCTGTGATACAAAATCATATGGACTTCCTGAAATGAACACATTTACATATAATAACTTGCTGTAAATCCACATTTGATTTTCCATAAAAAGTGGTCCACTTTTTCAGGTCCAAAAATAATCTTCTAAAACATCTCAAGATTGAAATGTCTATTGTATTTTTTTAATACGTAAATACTTTGAGCCATTGTGTAATTCAGTTTGTCAGTATTGGGGGTCATTATTGTTTTAGTTGTTTGTTGAGATCTTAAAAAAGAATTCTATGTCAAGCAATTTTCAAATAACATCTAGTTTAAGTCAGTGCAAGACTGGATAACAGATAAATTACAGTCTGTATTACATTGTATTGGGCTTGCATTACATTCTTTGCAATATCTTCACTGTTGCAAGAGAAAATAATAACACGAATCTTATAGTCAAATTCCTAATGTATCTTAAGGTATAGGCATCTCCTGATTAAGTACAGTGTATAAAGTCTAGTTAGAAAATAGATTTTTCATCTGCATTCCAACTATTCCTAGTTGCACTTTTTAAAGGCTGATAGAGTTTTCTCCAGAATCCATCAACCTCATTAAGCGCCAGCAAAACCTGGGCTACAATTCAAGATTACAGTGTTTGCACTTGGAAAAAGGCAACATGAGCCAATATTCAAATTCAACGCAAGACTTCACTATCTATCCAGGTACAACTACAGTAAATACAGCTCAACAGTCACTGGAAAAATGACATCTCTGACTTAAACGTAATGAAACAGAGAAAATTAGTGGCTCTTTCCAAAGCACAACTAAGGTACATTGTCATTTTTCTCTTACTGTCTATGTATGATGCTTATTAGTTTTATAGAGACATATACCTACTTCAGAATTTAATTAATAAAAGAACTACTTGACTGTAGTAACACAATAAGCAAGAAAACGTAAATGTATATACATCAAATATTGTACACGCCCTCTGAGAATCTAACCATTACTAATAACAAGAGTCAGTGCAGGGGCATATCTCATCTATTACGATAATTCATTCTTCTTGCCCTCTTGATGCAAGCCCTCTCTTTTTTTTGTCCCATTAGCCATTTGAGATTCATTTGTGAATTGGCAAATATAAAATTTTTTGCATAGTTATCTTTCACTAACTACAAATACCATGGCTAAAATTATATGGGCCATCCATACCTGGTTATACAAAAACATACAAAATTATTCTGGTTGATATCAAAGTAGAGGAACACATGTGTCATGGTTTAACACCAGCTAGCAGCTAGGACCATACCTCTGCTCATACAGTTCTCTCCCTTCCCCCCAAGAAGGGTAGGGAGAGGAGGGAGAAAAGGAGAAGGAAGGAAAAGGACAAAGAGTCCTGGGTTGAGACAAATGCAGTTTAACAGAACAATATCAGAAAAAGAAAATAGCAATAATAGTAATAATAACACAAATCACTCTCACCATCTGGTAAATTGGTGAATTGGCACCATCCCGAGCAGTGATTGTGAATTCCCGCTCCTCAGCCAACTCCCATTTATCTACCGAGCGTGACATCTATGGTAGGGAATATTCCATCAGCCATTCCATGGTTCTGTCTATGCTCCTTCTCAGCTTCTACCGGAAGCTGAAAAAAGTCCTTAAGTACTATAAATATCACCTAGCAACAACTAGAACAGTATGCATTATTGGCATGCCCTTCATACCAAACCTGAAACATAGCAGCCACTAGAAAGAAAATTAACTCTATCCCAGCTGAAATCAGGACACATCACCGTCTTTGTCCATATTTCTTTAACAGTAACATAAATACATCATTCATGACTAGGACAGAGGCTTTGTGGCCAGGACTGAGAGCACTGAACACAGAGCAGCTCCGTGTTCAGGAGAGCCAAACCAACACTGACTTACTATTCTGCTTCTATTCAGGTCCCTCACTTTGACGTGTGCCATAAAACCCAGAACATTTGCATTAAAGAACATTTTAAGCAGCTCAGATACAAATAGCAAATTAGTAAATTAGTTAAAAGTTAGTTAAAAGACAAAGAGAGAGCTTATCCCATTTTGAATGGCCACACTACAGCTAGGGAAAGATAGTTCAACTTCTGGAAGTAAAACTAAAAATGCTGTCAGTGCCAGGTATGTGGACAGAGACTATTCCAACAAAGATAATGGAGCTGGAAAGTATCAATGTCAGTTTTCAATGTACCTGGAATTTGAAATATATTTTTTCATAAGATGATTGAATTTTGTAGGATAAACAACAGCAAAAAGAAAAACAGAAGTTGGATTCAAAAAAGAAAGGAGTACTGCTCAGGGTAATTTCTAAATTGACTGGGGCAAAATTTATTAAAGGCTCTTTAAAAATGAATAGGTGTGTAATTAGGAAAACAAAAAAGGTAGCAAAGATGCTAGAATATCACTGTATGTATGGAAAATGAGTACTGCTTCCCAGAAACACACCTTGGGGAAAAGGAAAAGCCTTTCACAGTCCCTATATACAATGATAAAAGAGAACAAGACATGAATTCATTTGCAGAAAAAAACGTACATTTTTCCCTCATTGGTTCTGTTTGTCTTTTTTATTGTCACTGCATGACAGAGAAATCCTTTCCCCTTTAAATGAGAGAGGGCAGGATCTCTTTTGCTTTGGAGGAAAAAAGTCACCCTTTAGTCTCTGTCCAATTGCTTTAAAAGACATTTACAAGCACAAAATCATCATCAGTTTTTGACAACGATCTTTCCAATATTCATCACTGAAACACCCCTGATACAATCTTTGCTCTTCCTTGTGGTTGTAAGTATCCTCACACAGCGTATTGGCTCAGGCTAATCACTTTGTAATATTCAAATCCTTTTTTTCCTTACCATAGCTCACCACAGGCATTGTCCTCAGCGCATTTCTACTTATATTCTTAGTATATTATCTGCTTCAGATAAAAAACATGGGCTTTTGAAAATTTTACCTCTACCAATCAATCTTCTACACCAAACATTTTCATGCATTTCTGAGTCAAAATGTATGAAAATATGACTACAACTGACTTTTGTTTAGTTGACAGAAGTACAAAGACTCATGAAATACCCACTAATCAGCATTTCTTTAGGGGGAAAAAACCCCCGAATACAGATTGCCTTAATATAGACAATTATATTAATAAGGCACCAGCACCAACAATACATGGAAGCACTGAAGTTCGCACACACACATGAGATTTGCAGGCCTTGTCAAATAGCTTGCTTCTGGCTATCTTCAGTCTTGTAACGTTTTCACATTAATTTTGGGCAGCATGAATTATCCCACTTTTCAACGAGAAATCCTTGGGGCATTTTAAACATGCCTGAAAATAAATAATTAATGCATTGGACACTATTAATTAGCAAAACTCAGAAACAGCTACTGTTACAGATCCTGAAAAGTTTTTCTAAACTTGTCAAGCTGTTAATAATAAATAGGGTGGAAATGGCCAATTAACATACTTAAATAACAACCTTTGTAAACAGTGAAAAATGCTACTTTTTCTGTTCTTTTGATACGGGAAAAAAGCTATACCAAGTCTGCTACTTTAGCCCTGATACTTCACTAACAGAAAGGTGGTTCTACACTTTAAGGGGATCTCTGTGTGAACTAGACCTATGGAACCAAACACAGCACCTAACCGTGACAATTTGTTTCAGATATTGGAAATACACATATTTAGACTTTTTGTGAGACAGTGAAGTTTGTTAAAAATAGCATTTGAAGGTGAAGATTTATGACCATATTTACTTACACTGACAATTTTGAAAATCACAGATCTATAGTCATATAGGTTCTATTACAGTGACATAGTAGTTCTCTAAGGCATTAAGACAAAACATAACTAATTGGTTTTCTAGTCTCAACTTTTTCTAACAAAGACTCACTTTCATTGTAGTACTGCAAATAATGAAATAAAAACATGATGATGATTGGGAGTAGTCAGCATGGATTTACAAAGGGGAAATCACGCTTAATGAATCTGATAGCCCTCTCCCGTGAGAAGATGGGCTCAGTGGGTGATGGGAGAGCAGTGATGATGTGTTTCTTGACTTCAGTAAGGCTTCCAATGCTGTCTCCCATAATATCCTTGTAGACAAACTGACAAGGCATGAACCAGAGAACTAGACAGTGAAGCAGATAGAAAACTGAGTGAACTGCTGGGCTTAAAGGTTTGTGATAAGCAGCACACATTCCAGCTGGAGGTCCTACTATCATATTAATAGAAAATAACCCAAAGTAGTGTGATGTCAACAAGATCAAGGAGAGAGAAAGACGCAAAATCAGGCAGCTGTACTACTCCTTTTTTCTCCTTCCTCCTAAAAATTAATAGATCTGGCAAAAGAGAAAATTATACAAAATTGACTGCGATAGAATTTGAGGCTTATCAATATTCATCTTCAGGTGAGCAAGACACTGACACAGTGTCACACCAGTACGGCATAGACCACAGACTTGACAGTCCACAAAAACTGCAGTACACTGAGCTAGAATATTGTTGTTGCACTACCAGTTCATTTATTCATGAATTGCAGAGCAAAATAAGCACATGGAATGTATATAAATTTTCAGTTCAAAAGTTACTGCCATCAAGGGACAGCCTTAAGTTATTCACTACCTTCAAAAAGAAAAAGGGTTGGGGTTTTTTTTTGGCCCAGGAATGCATGCATTGCATCTAATGAGAACACCTCTTAGCCTCTTTCTTTTGAAACAAAGTGTTCTTTTGTTGCCTGGGGCTCATGCTCAGCAGGACAGGTGCACCAGAAACAAAACCGGTCTAAAAGTTTTGAAATAAGTACATTTGATTTTCTGCCCTTTTTTTTTTTTTTTTTTCCAAGTAGAAAGACTCCAGCTTCTTATTTAACTGTGTCCTCATTGGCTACTCTTGCCTACGTGTGGTCATGCAATAAAAACAGTCTTGTGTAGCACAGTAAAGGACACAGGCTTAAGATAAATAAAGGTTTTTAGGCACAGATCAGAGACAAAATTCTGTCCTGGGAGGTAATGCAGCCCAGAGAGCATTTGTGTTTCCTTTACTCCATTGACAGTACTTGAAAAGTGTAAAAATCTTGACTAGCTTATGCAAGAATAAAATAATCTGTATTTGAGATGCAGCTGTCCTGAATAACGTAGGGCAAATTACATTCTTTACCCGAGCTGGCCAGTTCTCAGAGCAGTCCGAAGCTTGCTCTGTCCTGAGATCCAGCTGCCACGCTGCCTACTAAATCCAAATATCTCTGAGACAGGAGATGTCAGGGATCATCTAGGGGGAACCACAGATCAAGAGGTCTTCCTTACCTGGGTGAAATGATGGACTACACAAGGTTGGCAAGATGTCCAGTCCAGCAGCTGATGAAAGCTTCAACACAACAGTACGGAAACTCAGTACATCCAGGCCTTTTCTAAAGGGACTAAACAAGATTCAATGCTTAAGTTACCTCTCAGTTCTGACAAAAGATGTTTAAGTCTGTGTGATAATATCAATATTTTGGGTTTATTAATGAATAGTGCTGTGTATCAACGAAAGCATAATTGTGTGGTTTTCTGACTGTCTTATTATGCAAAAGAACAACAAATATATATAGTTTTCATATAAAACATTGGTTAATGAATAAATTTAATTGATAACTAAGAATTACAAGGAAAGACATTTCTACCAAAGACCTAATAAAATGAAAAACCTGTGATCTGTTACACCACCGGACATTCCCAATCAAGGCACACTCCTAGATTTTGAATAACTACAAAGACTTCAAACATATGAAATCTTCAGATTTAGTTATGACGAAATTAAAAATTATCTATTCCAAAAAGTAATGGTGGCTTTGGAAAAAAATAAGAGTAAAGTACATAACTATACACTTGTAATGAAAAAGTAGTATCAGTGAAGGAGAAAGAGATAGAAAATCTTCAGTTTGCTGTTTCTCTATGAAATTCAGGACAAGAACTTAAATTAATTTAATTTAAATTATTTTATACACATACCTTACCATTTTTCTAATTCTTCACTTTAGATTTCATGATGTATTAATTATTAAATCAGGTTATTGAGTCAGCTCTTCAAACTAAGAAAACCAAAATAAATTGCTAGCAAACATGATTACCATTTCCTTCTTTTTCCTTATAGTAAGATCTCTTTTACTGTAGCTATCAAAGTGTTACCATACTGCTTTATGTTTTCCTCTGTCTGCTTCATTCAAAAACACGCACAAAAACGGGGGGAGAGAGAGAGGACGAAAACTTCTGGCGTAGTTGACATCTGATCTGAATTCTGATTACCACCTGCTGTAACGTTTAACTAGAAACAAGACCTAAAATCTCACTAGAGAATATATGACTGTGATTTAGCTAACTGACATCTGGATGCTCTACATAAATATAGCTAAAAGAACATTTTCCTGGCAGTTAGAAGCCTGACTGATAAAGTAAGCAGTTTGAGCATTAAGGCTTCAGGTGGCTCATTACATCTCTATTGACAACTCAATATTTTTTCGCTAAATCTCAAACCAGTTCCTACAGAAACTCTTAGCACCATGCACAGTTGAGTTCTGTGACCAACTTGGGAGGGGAGGTCTTTCTCTTCACATTATACTACGCGGGTACAGATAACTGAGGAGGTAGGAATGCTTTGTATGCATCCAGTCCGACTTATAAAAATTGTATTTTGCAAGAGGGATTCTACAGTTCATCTTCTATTCCATATTTCACAATGAAAACTACAATATATCAAAATAGGTATCTACAAATACAGGTTCATTTCATTTATACATAGGTCAACAAAGACAGAGTAGCGCAAGCAGCACATTCAAAGCTGTATAAACTGCAAATCACTGGAACAACCTGTTTAAAGTCTGAAATCTCTTTATGTTTTTATTGAAGGTTACTTGTCACTGTGATCAAACTTTGTGAACAGAATCAGGCAGAAGGAACAACGTTGGGCAGATCCTCTGCACTTGACAAATAAATCCAAAACCAGCTGGTTAAACCAATTCAACGTAGAAAGAAAGGGATTTTCATGTCAACACCACAAGGTCTTAGTAAGAAAAGAGAGGGCACAAAATAAAGGAATACTCAGGATAAAAGTTAGCTAATGAAAAACTTGTGAATTAAGAGCAGATTTATACCAAACATCTGTAAAATTGCAAAAGGATGCACTGCTAAAATGTAAAAAAATTTAGCTTATGATAAAAACATTTGGAGCTAGGATTTTTGTGATACAGCTGAACATTTTTTCTGAACAGATTCAAAGAGCTTTAGCACATAGTTTCATTTTGTAAATTAAATATATAAGATAAATAAAATAAATGAAATTTAGCCTCTTGAATTGAAAAAAAAAGCCAGTTAAATGCATTTTAGAATCAGTAACAACTGCAGAATCCACACTCTATCAAGCTGTTACCCAGTTTTTATAAAATTAAGAGATACATTCAGAAGCCTTAATATGATAATGCATTAATATAATAGTGCATTGTGTCTCAATATCACTACAGGACAACTCTTAAAATGCAAAACAAAATTAAGTTGCAACATAACCTGATTCAATCTAATTTGTAAAATCCCATTTAGTCAAGTTTGCAAACTCTTTTCTGCCAACATCAGCTGTTTTGGTTGCCAGTTAGTAACAACATTACTACTACTGCAAGAAAAGGTGAAGCCACGGGCATCGCTATGGTGCACAGATGTCTCAATGCCTTCTGCAAATATGTGCTTTCAGCAAAGGGCTGCTTAAATAGATCGAGGGTCTAACTGCTGGATAGAAGAAATTCTAATAAACTGGATATAAGTCAAATACTGCAATCCTCTATTTTACTCAAAAGCTTCCAAAATTTCTACTATCACAGATTTCTTACATGAATATGATCGATTCACTTGGCTGAACTGGTTGGAAACTCATAAAAGCAGTAAACATGTTCTATGAATAGGCAATAGTAGTTGGGAATTTTCTACTTAGTTGGGGGAGAGTATGCAGTGGTGCATAGAAAACGTAGATCTTGATTTTTCTAATAGTGCAGAATACACTAGCTTTAAGTAGATGTTCTCAGGTCTGTTTAAAATTATAATGGGTCAATTTAGATTACTCTGTGGTTCGATGATTTATTTTCTTCAGTTACAAAGCTGCTTAAGAATTTCTTGTCTCTAAGCTGCAGCTCTCAGCTTCTCACAGTTATGGCAGATAACTGAAACTGACTGGATTTAAAAATGTCAGAGTTGTCTCAGAAGTTTGAAAAATTTCACTTTTTTGCTTTGATATTCCAGGTGGTAGTAATGAAAACATCTCACGTAACTGCCCATCAGTCAGCAGAAACCCCAAGTACACCATGAGCTGTGACACCAGAGAACTATTTGTTGAGTCTTGCAGTGAAATCGGTAAAAGTACTCCAGCAAAATTACTTATTTTTGAAATTCATTAGTTAAACCACATCAGTTCCTCAGTTCAGTTCAGAATGGACCATACCAGGGCCTCCAGGACTGGCACACAGGAAGGAATGAGCTACCTGGGGCAGGAGGTGGCAGAACTGCTGTTGGCAGCTGCTTTCAGTGTTTGCCAAAATACACCTTGCGGTGGGCCCCATGAGACATTTGAGAAGATCGGAGGGCTTGCTGATGTGAAAAGGGGCAATCCTGCTATTCCCAGCTTCTCTTGCACTGGCCATGTGCTCTTCTGACCTCTCAGGAAAGTGGTTCAGCTTTTTGCCAGCAAAATAAGAGTTCAGGAGGGAGAAAAAAAAAAAAAA